>DWPT01008711.1:0-10050 GCA_018251895.1 Agathymus mariae mariae
ATACCAGTTATGCTTTTAAATAAATTGCATTGCTTGAAATGCTAGCAGTTTTATAAGTTTCATTGAAATGACATAACTTTTATGATTTTAAATTCAATTCATAACTGTGAAGGCCACTAGCACGCACATACATGGTTACAACATTATTTCACAATCAAAACATCTGTATAATAAAAGAAGATCGATGAATTTCATCCCATTTACTGGTAAGATAACTAAAGCCATTCTAATGGTTTAAGAATCTATTCGATATGAGAACCCGTTTTAAAATCAACCAGATAAGTAGGTATCTAACGTGTGTCGCTCGTGCCAACTCACTCACTAATCACTTTATACTACACTGGAAGTGCACATCGCAACATGACTGGACGGATCTTGTTCAATATATGTATGTAAACAATTTATTGTCTGTAAGCCTTCCAAATCCATGTCAACATAACTAGTTTAAATGAGATTCAGTACAGCAATGTAAGTTTATCTGTGTAGTGTACAACGTCATAACGCAATTATTTCAAAACAGAAGAAGAATACAAGCCGCAGAAGCAATTTGGACCAAATTTAGACATTAATAGCGTTTTGTCGCACATCCAGTTATGTTTAACATGAATTAAACCGAGCGGTGACGTGTAGCGATCGAAGATCCAAAAGCCAGCCCGCACTTGGCAAACGTCCGTGTTGTAAAACAGACAAATAATAAGTCAGGAGCAGTTTGCTGCGGCATGATACTAACAGTTAAAAATAGCAATGTTTTCATAAATCCAATATGAGAGTTTACGCAGAGCTAGTTACAGGAATGAGGTCAAACGAGTTGGCATGCGTTCTCTCGTCTTCACAACCGGATTTTTGAAATACAACATTGTTAATACAGATTCGTGTAAAAACAATGATGAATGTTTACATAATATAACATAGTCATACGGTTTCATTTAACTTATACTGATTTTCTATTATTTAATAATTGTTATTATAATAAATGTCTCTAATTATTTAATAACTGTTATTATGTCCCTCATTCATGAATATTTATGGTTATTAAATCAATTATAATAATTATAAACTACGAATATAACAGCAGCCCCATCATAGACGAAGTAAATAAAAACAACCATCTCAATAGACTTTTTGATAAGTAAAAAGTAAAAACAATTGCTAAGAAGCAAGTTATTTGAAATTATGATTACGTTAAGCGTTAATTTTACAATCACTACCAAAACAATGAATGTACTCGCTGAACAACAAAACTTTCAGGCATTCCAAAAAACTAGTTTCCAGTTGTTGCAAAAAGAATAAAGTTTTTGTACCACTTCATTTCCCAGGTCAACGTCTAAACCTTCATGGTTGGCCAGTCGATCAATAAAAGGAAACGGTTGCAATCGTGTTGAATTAATTTTTTTGCAAAAACAAAAAATGTCGAACGAGACTATAATTGATTCCACGTTAAGATTGTTAAGTCCGAAAATCCCAAAAAAAATGTTACGTCAAAAAACAAAATCATAGCTAACAACTGGAATTGCGAAAGTTTTTTGAACGTAAACAACTTAGTTGTGAATTGTCATTTTCGTATCCCAATTTATTTTCTTTACCAATTTTTAGTTTCAAAACTTATGTACTACGTACCTGTTCAAATAAAACTCGTAATAATAACTCGTTGGCCATGAACGAACTAGAAGACCATGTCGTAATGCATGAGTGTGTCACCGTCACATTCGGTAAATTAAGTACTTTATCAACTAATACTATCAATCAGTAAATTTAACTATTTATAATTGTATCGTATTTATAAAATGAGCATGGCGAGATGTTGCTTTACTTAACTTATATATGTTGTTAGAAAATCACATTTCTTCTTTTCATTCCTATATTATACGACATCCATTTTGACTATCAGGGTTGTTCTTCTGAAACACTAGCCTATATTAACTAAAATAATTGAATATTATTTAAAGTTCAGAAGCTTACAACGCACGCAACGTTGCATGAAAAAGCTAATCAAGGATATAAAAATTTTACTATATTTTGGTGAACAAAAACATTTAAGAAAGTTTTATTGATGTTACAAAACCCGAAACGAATCTAATCGTGCAAAAAATAGACGCTTAAGTGGATAAAAAATAACGGATTCAATATTGATAAAATGTGCAGTACGGTTGTGGTTCGTTGAAATCAATACTTTTATTGCCAATCTACAAAGCATGACTAAAGTGGACATCTGAGGCGACTCACAACTACTCTGAATAGCGTTGCGCGAAATCTTCAATCATGCTATTGAAGATGTATTTATTCTCGCAGTTTAAAATTCAACAGAGCAATCGAAGCACAGCCGTTTACAGGTTGGAAAATTTGAATTTGCGAACTGCACAAATAAAAAGTTGACATAATATAAAGAAGTAATTCGGTCTGTGTATTATTTAACTTGTTACAAGGTACAACCTGTTATTATAACAACAACATTAAAAATAAAGACTATAAATGTATACAGACAGATCAAGGTTGAACTTATATTTTCCGACTATCGTCTCCACCACTGATGACTCAAATGAATTTAATAGTCATTACGTCAATGGGTTAATATATGTCCATATTCAATATCTTCAAGAGTACGGTGTCCAACAATTAACAAATCATGTATTTTTCTTAGCATTCTGACGTGAGTATTATTACGATCTATAAACCTATTGTACTAAGGGTAGTATAATATAATAGAGGGCTATTATATCCTAATAAAACTTGGTGCTGTATAGTTAATGATAAAAACCCAAGAGGTGTCGAGTAATACGATAAAGTTACAAAAAGTTTGAACTTACACAGCGTGAACGCATGGGTAATTAAAGCTAATGGAATCTGGAGAGTCACAGAAGAAATAAAGGTCATTGAAAAGGCACGCGAGCCCAGTTCCCATGGTCGTCGGAAACAATAACAAAATCGCGAGCTCTGAGCACATAAACCGGAGAACAATCGACCGAGTGGAAACAAGAGAGCGATATAAATCAAGCTAAGCGTAGCGTTGCGTGCACCGACCGGCCATAGATATCCTCGCGTTTCGTTTCTGCACGCCTTCCCGCGCGCCGCTTATAATTACCGAGTACTTTCGCCAACCAACGGCTCGACGCCATCTTGCTATTTATATTGCAAAATGGCGGCGGACGGCGCGGCGGGCAGGTAGCACGTGTTCCTCTTTTTTATTTAAAGAAACCTGTGCATGCGAGGGCCGATTACGAGGTATTTTACTACAGCATAGGGTGATTGAATGGTAGTTACTGCTCAACCGTTTATTGTATATGATTAAAGCAAGATCAGGTAGATTTGGACCTCAAGATTTGCGGACAATGTCAAGCCGAAAATTAATATTGAAAAGGGAGCCGTGTAGCAGTGATGTGACTGCGCGCCGGTAAAGGTCACCTTGACCTGTCGGGCAAGGTGTGTTTTGTCATAATAAACATATTGAATAAAAAGTAAAAATCATAAGTTTGTCTTACAGATTTCTGACCAAATGAGTCAGTCAGTTAGGATATACATATAATGATAGAATGATAAGATTATGATATCCGTGAGCTCATTTCAAAAAGTGAATAGTACTTAGGTCGGTTCATTATCTGATCTTTCATTATATTACCTCAAAATTATTAATTCCAACGAAGAAAATTCTTAAACATCACATTTCTTAACAACATTTAAAGACAACTTAAAACGGTCTCTTTATAGCTTTTAGTGCGTATGTTTTGTGTATTTGCTACCAAAATATAATATTTGAATTAATTTAAAAAAATATGCAAGTAGAGTAGATGAAAAGTTCCGTACAGAAACAAAATGAAGGATATTCCTTAAATTAAAATGAGGTCGTGTAGTAATAGTGTGATAAGTTGATAATAAATGTCGCACAAGTAACATACATATACACACACAAAACAGATAAAACGGGCTTATCACCAACATGTGGGTTAACTAAACGGCATATATATATTATTTTAGACATTTCCTTATTTTAATTTTGACACTGAATGATGTAATAAATGAAAATAATAATATTTCATATGACATGTTTAATGTACCACGTGGCCATTGTCTCGTCAGCTTCCTGCTGAGCAGTTAGCGTTCGGGCGCAGGAAACAAAATTCAAAGACAATTTCTATGCAGATGTTGCAAAAGCGATCGTTTAGTATTCAGCAAGTTTTGCGGGCCAATGGCGGTTGACTATCGGCACAGACTAGCGCCGTTGGAATATATATGAGCGAGCACTTGAACAATATACACGCTCGATGTTTAGCCGTGACACACATCCCTTAGCAGAGATATAATCAAATGTTCTTGAAGATGTCGTATCGCAATTTATTCTTTAATACACAAAATTATATAATATATGTTAATATATACAAAAAAGTTTATTAAATGAATTGATGTGAATTCACGATACTCTTAATGATGGTTTTCATAATTTTGATCAGGTTGGAGTACTCAACACAAAAATATACAATACAGATGTAATTGCTTTCAATAGGATTCAGATCACTGATATAATGATTTCCGCTTATTAAATGAGACTACTTGTAAGGAAGGCAATGGCCCTATTATCTCAAGCATAAATTTTATTATAACAGACGATGTGAATATTTGATTAACCGTGGAATGCGCGACACAAAAAGTGGTTGTGTTTAGACAAATGACGAAAAAAGTAAATTGTGAAGCACAGCGATGTTCTTAGAATACAACAATCATGACATCATGCCGTGCGAGCGAGGAACAATGTGAATAGCCCCGTATTAATGGCGCAGAGAACAATGCTTAGATAATAAAACGTAAATGAAATGCGGTACCGACGGTAACACAAAGAGAATTCTTGAATACAAAACGGAACACTCGCCTAAATCAATTTACATATTAAACCGCATTCTAATACTACATGCGTAGACAATTTGTAGAAAACACATGTTCGACCATAGTTGGCCAAGTTGGCCACATCTGGCCTGTTCACGGGTACAATGTTAACACATGTTAGCTAATAGCACTGAGGCGTCGCATCACGTGTGGTAAAAAAATCCATAAGTAGCCAAGTCGTGTTAGTTATGTTGCGCTAAGCGGAACTTGTTTTAATAGCGGTAACAAAATCTGAGAGCCGCAATCATCAAAACAGATATAAGGCAAAGACGTGAATTGCAAATAGTGATGCACAATAGAAAAGAAGCGAGAATGAAACATGCAGAATGGCGGTATGCGACGTGGGAAAGCGAATGGCGGTATTGGCGGCCATCTTGGAGTGGGTTCGTTCGTTTATTCGAAAACATCACGTGTCCACGCGCCCGCCTGGCAACAGCGTACACGCTAAACGGAGCGGAACAATTCATGCACGCCACGTGTTTTTTTGTTACTGCAACATTCTTCTCTCTCAACGGGTATTGATTAGAGTCCGACTTTTCGGTGACAGATAAATTGGGACACGTTTTAGTTTACTTTTGTGGCTCACAGCTGCTTCTAATAAAAGATCGACACGGTAATATGATAAGGTCTTTAAGTCTAGATCATCACAATATTTTACAATTTATATTCATAGAATATAGACAAATGACATTTAAGAATCCAACGAAAATATTAGATTTACCTTATGTTAAATCCTGGAGATGTAATTTTAATTTAGTAGCAAGAAGAACTGCATATTTCCAACTAAGTCGCCTACGTAATGGCGATACACGTAATGTCTGCGGAAAAAGACAACTATAAACTAGTCTGACCTCCTACACTCATGTTCTAGTGTTTCGAGCATTTCTAATATAAGTTTCCTTTGCTTTAATGCTATTCTTATTAACGAATTGACTTGGATGCAATATTTTACTTTCTTTAAAATTCACATCAAAATATATGTTAACTTAATATGCTTAATACAACTTGTTTAAATTTTTGGGGATAGTCTCAAAGAACAAGTGAAACCAAGGGAATACTATAAGCAGAATATATGTGTCGATCAAAATCATTAAGCACCAATGACTAAGCCTATCGTTTTCGTAGGAATCGAATACTAAGAACCTTATGACTTTGTCGCGTGTAGCAGTACATTTGATAGTTCGTCTATTAATGTTTTTCGTGACAAACATTTTCTTGCGCGGCTCATCACGCCATGCATGAGTCACTATTCCATTTTTTGTATTTGTTGTTAATATGCTTAAGTAGTTTTTAGTTTGTAGTGACAATAATTACCAAGATCCGCGGTGGTTTGGATTTTTGATATACGAGTAACATCGAATTGAAATTGACATTGACATTGAATTGATTACATATCTTGGGTCCTCAGGCTTAATACATGTGTTTGAACGTCGTTTCCGGGGAGTAACTTCAAACTTGTAGAAAAACTAAATTATGCTTATAATTTATTGAAAATCGCTAAACTTGGCTTAAAGCAGGTGAAACTGCTAATGTAGGAATTACATACAGCCCTAACTACTACTCAAGTTAGGCCGTAAAAGGTAATCTCCGTTATGAAACTCGTTTTTCCGATATGTAAAGATACGTAAGCAGACCCTCTTTATGTTGGTTCGAGTACATAAACTAGTACGGATTCTATGCATTATGCAAAGCATTTTTGTTGCGTCCTCAGCGTTTAGTTATGTTATCTCACTTGCAAAAACATGTGTTGTTAATTCAAGATTGATAATTCAAGATTGTTAATTCGAGATCATTGGTTGGTATGTAGGGTGACTTTTTAATGTTATGTACTTGTAAATAATATTATTACTTCTTATTGTACTCTAACAGTGGCACAGAGATGTACTTGCGCTCTTTATTATGAGATGTAAACGTCCTCGAAAATATTTTCGCATTAATTGTATAATCTCAAACATGGCAACAAATAGATTGCCTATGTGAACGCATAGCTCTCGCTATCATCACGTAATTCGCAAAATCCATTGGAAAAAGCGCGCAAAAAATCAGGCCGTTAATAAAAAAAGTAACGGAAAACAAGACTCGTAGAGCGAGAAGTGTAGTATGGTAACAATTTATTGGAAAGGGACGGAGGGGCACGCCATCTTGCTTGCATCGCGACTCTTTAGTCACGCGCGGCGGAGCAGCGTTTCTATTTTTTGTACGCTCTCGTCTGACCTCGTTGGTTTATCATTATCAACGACTCTAATAATAAATGGATTTCGCTTGTAGTGAACTGCTCGTCGGCAAAACAAGCGCACATCGCAATCACACTGATAACACTGATAACCTTGTGCGGGATATTTAATTTATTTGCCTTCATGAACAGTCATAAGTTTTATTATAAAACCCATTCAAAATATTCACGTAGCAAGATATGTTTTAGTTAATATGCATACAACGATGAGTATGAATGATGATATCAATCCTTTAATAAAACTATTTGGTTTTGGACCTCATTTTATTTTTTTGATTAGTCCTTTCAATAAACAAAATATGAGTTTATGTGCAATGTATATAGTAATACATATATATATATAGTGTAGAATGCTAATTTATCCAAGTAAACAAAATAAACGTAGTTCGTCTGGCATACGTCATAATTTATATTTGTATAACATACATCAAGAGATATTTATATACTGGTTGTTGATACCGACATCCTGCTCTGCTACTCGGAGACACGCAGTTGAGTCATTCCGGCCACACAGTTCACTTAACCTCATTGATGGTAAAACTCGTAGTCAATTAGTGAGCCAATAGTTTCAAGTTATGAAGGCTGCAAACGACTACAATTTATCAACAAACTTTGATAATAAATAATATATGTATAGCTAATATCTCATCATTATATTGTGGTACAAATATGTTCGCAATCCTATATTCTGTGATGATGCAATTTCAAACCCGATAACACAACATTGCGTGATCCAATAAAAGATTAGATATACATATAATGACATGCGGCAAATGCTTGTCTGTTATCGAACATTCATAAGGTCAGATGGATAATAGTAGAAGAAAGTTTTATAAACTAGCAATGTTTTGAATAAATAAACCTAAAAAGGAAAGCATACAAAATTGTTACTCGTCGTCAAATCAAAACAATTTTTCCACACTGCTATCTACGTTTGAACATTTTATCTTAATTTTGGCTACAAGATCTATATTAATATAATAGAGAGTACGAATTTTGTGAGTTTGTGATGCTGAAGGTAATCTCCGAAACTATGGCACCTATTTCAAAAAATCTTTTACCATTTGGAGGGTACATTATTCTTGATGGTTGTAGCATATATATCAAGTGTATATCTATAATAATGATTTGTTGATCCCGAACGATGTCCGGACGAGCCGCTAGTAATATATAAGTATAGAACGCAAAACAACATTGAGATCAGACATTCGAGCATTACATACAACAATCTAAAGTGAATCGATAACTTACATATAATTTACTTGTAACTGTATGTAGACTTTTTTGGACAAGTAGATTTCGAGATGACAATATTTTATTCTTTACACAACTCAATATAAAATATAATCTGTTTCGTAGGCTATTCACTTTCAACATTATTTTCCTTGGACTTGAACAACTTGTTCCTAACAGATCATTGTTTATAATGTATGCTATATCCAAAAGATATACAATAATTATGAATACTTTCCTACAATGAAGATGTAATGACCGTTCATATTTTTATTATATATTTTTATTTATATATTCATCTATTTTTTTATGGTAATAGCCGACAAACCAGCAGACGAGCCACCTTATGGTAAGTGGACACCGTCGTCCTTGGACATCAGCATGACCAAAGGAATCACTAATGTGTCGTCGGCCCGGAAATGAGAAGATGAGAAAGTACTGGCTCTCAAACCCCCAGTCGGAACACGGCGCGTCGTTTGGAGGCTGACTCTATCTAGCCTGGCGGGCTTCACGGAAAGATAATAATATTAACGACTTAATAATAATACTGATAATATAATCTTAACTCAAAGCCATACCACCAAGCAGGTTGCTTTCTATCGTCTCTTACGACACCCTGTTCTGCCAGCATAGGATTGGGGGAGTATTCTAGTCTGCCCCAACACGACCAATCTATGCTATATAGATATATATGATATAGATATATATATATAGCTGCTTTGGATTATGTGTATTATACATCAAAACATATTTGCGTTTTATTTAGTAATATGTAATAAACTTTACTCATGTATTAGTGAGAAGACTTACAAATTATGTAACATAATGCGATCGGTATGAATCGTGTCTCGTCTCGCCATTTAATTACCTATTGTGTAAACGTTAACGTTGAATGAATAAAGTGGAATTAATGATTATTGAACAGATATTCAAGGATATAGCGTACATTTTAATTATTTATAGATCTATTGGTACAATCGAAGTGATAAATTGTCAGTCGCAAGGTGACCTTGGATGTTGCCTTATCGACTGTTCGGTTGTTTCGTATAAAAATGTACATATTTAGCATTCGATTGACTACAATACAGCACAACAGACAATAACAACATGAAATACAGTTTTCAGGATATACAGGGCTCTACGTGTTCTTCAACACAAGTCAATATATCCAGTTCGTGGTGCACTCTATTTAACAGCTGGGTAGTAGCGCCAGGAGCTTCTTACACGTCGCTTGGCTCTTTACGTGCTACACGTAGACAAATGACCACTCTCTAAAACTCACCGTTAAATAATGTTTACGTTTGTCAGGTACAGTTTTGAAGTCCTAACTAACAAGCACATTCCTCGATTCGTTCGTAGCTCGCATGTGTCGGTATATCTTTGGTGACGACAATCCGATACTTGGTCCATCAGCTCGTTTATCGGCTTTTGACAAAAATTATAATAAACAAGTCAAGGAATCCGTTTGGTCTACTTTATTGTACGAATAATGAAATGTTACTATCCGTTTGTTTGTTTCAAAAAACTCGTTCGAATTGTTAACAAAACTTAGCAGTTGCATTAACTCTAGTCGTTTGGAAAACAAAACTTAAGCAATGAATAAAAAGACACAATAAATTAAGTCGGATAATATAATACAAAGTTTATTCTCAGACAGACAGCAATTACGCCAGGAACTTTAAACGGTATTCATGAACAGCAAAGAGAAGGTA
>DWPT01008712.1:0-10050 GCA_018251895.1 Agathymus mariae mariae
TATTATACACAAGGCGTAATTCACGTCTGTCGACAAGTTTCATATTCTCCATACATCGACTGTCATAGTCAAAACACAAATAAAATATAGATGGTATAAACAGACTGCGGTATTTTTTTTTTCGATACAGTGATTAATATATATCGTTATCCAACTTGGGCGTAATTATATTCGTAGGACTAAAACAGCTATTCTACGAGGTAATAAAGATCGTGAGAACCGTAAGATAGTAAAAACTATCATCTATACTAATATTATTAAGATATATTATTTTATTAAGAGAGAGTGCGAATTTTTTGAGTTTGTCTATAGGCGGAAGGTAATCTCCAAAACCACGACACCGATTTAAAAATATTTTTGCCATTTGAAAGGCTAGCTGCCATTATTTCGGATGAACATAGGCTATATAATCAAATGACAGATCAGTGGTACTTGGAGGTTAAATAATTTCTTTAATAGATCATATTGTAAATTGGTCAAGAGGTACTAAATTAAGCCATTTACAGATGGACGTTCCGTCGTATACCTTTGATTAGGTACTGCAGAGTTTAACAACCCCTTAGAAAATTAGGAATGTCTCTGTGTTTGGTTATTTTATGTTGTGTGTTTTTATACCAAATACTTGTACCTCGGAGAAACTAAGAACCTACACTTAGTAACACGACAAAGTGATGAAAGTTGACTACTTCGTTTGCAATTATATGAATTACTATGTAAAGCTCGTGCGGCCATGACCAAATGATGCATCCTTCATATCTGTTGATATATTAAAAATATCTAAATTTTGATTCCAGCGACGCCGTGTCACTCTTGTACGATAATACAACAAGAGTATATCGGTGATATTATAAATACAATAATCATAGATTAGATAGAATGTTGCCAACAATGCTTTAATAATTCATACTTGTTTTTCGCGGCCATCGGATGAGATAACGTGGTGATACCAATTTAGCTATATTTTACTTTCAACGATGACATTCAGTGTTTATGTAAATTTCATTTTCGTCAAGAATCTTGCTTTTTACTTTACAATGGTGACAATTAAGCTGTGACTGGTCGAGTATTTTCAGTAACTCTAAACGGTGATACACGAGTCAAGTTTTGGTGAACAGTGAAGTGTTCTAACAGTGTTATAATGTGGAATTAAATTGTTATTTGTGAATGTATCGAGAAATAAACTTAAAATGATTGTGAAGCTCATGTAAGTGATAGTTTTAATTAATTAATAATAATAATTAACAATTATAATAATCTTTGATAGGTCTGCTAGGTATCTTATTACTTTTGCACGACTATAGTCTAGAATCGTCCACTTCCATCTTGGCTGTCAACGCGTCGGTGTTGTGTGTGGTAGCTAGCCTGGTAGGCTTTAGGGAAAGTGTTATAGTCCGATCCATTCCCAGATTATCGAAGCAAATTTTATTATAATTTTATATTTTATTAGTACATTGACTAGTTTTACTCATAATTATGTAATGTATTGTCCCCTTTAAGGGTTGCCGGCTGCATATTGTGCACGGTAAACGCACAGAATGACGACTTCAAGACACGCCGCGCGTCCGACGCGAAGTTTAACACGTGCCTCACGGGGTACATGACTGATGTACAATCATGGGTGTATGCGAACGGGTCTCTCACTCGATCATTTGGTGAGTACTACGTTTTTATACTCTTATTATGTATGATATCATTTATATGTATCAAAATATCTGTCCTGGCTGACCTCACCGATTCATCCCACAACTAAACTATTGAAGGTAGAAACATGAAATTAAGATAACGGGTGCCTTTTATGACCTAGGCACCCGGAAGGATTTTTTGATATTCCGTTCCTAGGCGGTTAAACAGGGGTTGAAAATTTGTTTGAAAATCCTCAGACTTTGAACCAAGCACTGCAGAAAATTTTAATTTTTAGGTTTTAGTTTAGAAGACACACCTGTAGAAAGGACGTTATACTTTCGTATACGTTTTTCTATCAGCTAAAATACCTACTCTATATTTTGCTTTGATTTTTAAGCTGCATGATTAGAGTGGCGGGAGAGAATAAAAAAATTATGTATTTTTTTTTACAAAATATAATACAAAAACCATATATATAATAATTTATATAATTTATATTCCTCTTTAATTTGTACCTTAAACGATGCAGCTGACAAAAGATTTGTATTTTTTATTTACATACGGTAGTTCATCCCTAAACTAGCGTTTAGATATTTATGATAGAGACCTGTTATCGGGTAACCTTACTCTTTACTTTACTAATGAGGTGCGACATATTCACAGACAGTGACCAGTTACGACTGTGATATTTATGTATGATAGTTTTATTTTGTGTCTAGCCTATTTAACATTATCAAGGTAACACACTCCCACTTTGCTACTGGATTCATGATCCGTGATAACAATCGCACCCGAAACACCTATATTTTGCGGTTACTCATTTTTATCAGGTCTATAAATTTTTCATGTAAACCTTCCTCGTAAATCACTATCTATAAATAACATTGTATAACAATCCGTGCGAACGTTTTGAGATTATCGACTTCAAAAGTAAATGTAAATGTATTTTGTAAAAATTGTAACCAGTAATTTGTCCTTGCTTCGCTTCAGTAAGCCTACACTTTAGGTAAAATAGCAATCGCATAAATTTAGAGGTTGATTTTTCTATTTCTATGAATACTATGTATAAATATTAATTTATTATAATAGCAGCAGATAGAAAGTTAAAATTTTATATTTTATAACGTCTAGATTCACTTTTATTTCCTATCTACCGGTAATTTTAGTTTTTCTCCGGTTTTTGTATTTTGGCTCTCGTTATCTCGGTGTAAAGGGAAATATGAAGATTGTTACTATTAAATTAGTTATTAAATTAACAACATAGATGTACATAGACGTACTGTTTTACCGGCCTCTTGTCATTTTTGGCCACAATGCGATTTAAATCATTGAGTTGATTCTTCTACTTTCTTTTCTAGAAAGGCTGAACGCTGTTGATTTGTCGTATAAGTCAGAAGCGCTGCCCATGCTGTTTCAGTACTTTACAGAGAAAAGGAAGAATATCCATTCAGTGAAGATTCTGAGCATGGCGAGTTGTGGTTTGCAAGAGATTCCACAGGTAAGGTAATAACTTTTTAAATATCACTGAATCAGTCAAATATCATCTTTTCAATTTTATATCGTATAAACTTTTTAAGTTTCACCGGACCCCGAACCGAAAAGGGATTTCCATTCTTTTCCCCGGGATAATTAAAAGTGAAGAATTTATTATAATTTACAGATCTCCAATATTCCTTTATTTTAGTTTGGCGCTCAGTAGTTTTGATAAATTGGTCGTATATTTTCTGCGATATCTTTTGAATGATAAAATAAAAATATGAGTATTGTATTAATTACATAAACTACTTTAAAATAATTAACAAAATAGTTAAATATATTTCAAAAACTGTTAAAAGCATGTTTTGTAAAAAAACAATGTTATGAAAATAGATAATTTTACACATTTTACATGGCACATACATCTTAGTTACATACCTACAAAAATTAATAAATTAATTAGTTTTTATTTACTAGAAGTAAATACTATTACACAGTATGATAGCAACCTTAGTAAATATTTACCTGTTTGCCATATTCATTGTTCTGCCCACACTTCATAATGAACACTTATTTTGTGTTCTCTTTGTAAGTGAATTTGTAAATTCTTTTAAGAAAATCAATGTCTTTAGTCGTAAATCAACAATTTGCAGTATTACCATATCTTTTGTCAGGCAATACGTTATTATTTTCGTCTGCCCTTTTGATTATAAAAAATACTAAGTACTGATTTTATTCTCAAGTGTTCATCACAACTCAGTGTATCATTGATCCGTTGACTGCAAAGAATGGAGTCTATTAACAACTGTTTGTCCGACAGGTGTTTGTTTGTGTGATATGTGATGTAGTCGTGGGCGAGGTTACCACTTTACCATTATATTTATATGTAATGAATTATTGCAATATATATGTATCATCATCATCATCATCAGCCGGAAGACGTCTACTGCTGGACATAGGCCTCCCCCCATAGAACGCCATTTAGAACGGCTACTTGCCTCCTGCATCCAGCGGTTCCCCGCAATTCTGACAAGGTCGTCGGTCCATCTAGTGGGGGGCCGTCCAACGCTGAGCCTTTCGGTTCGCGATCGCCACTCGAGT
Source organism: Agathymus mariae mariae (assembly GCA_018251895.1). Lineage (NCBI taxonomy): Eukaryota > Metazoa > Arthropoda > Insecta > Lepidoptera > Hesperiidae > Agathymus > Agathymus mariae. The sequence continues at coordinate 4,201 of DWPT01008712.1, forward strand.
TGTCGGTTCTGCGAGCGATGTGGCCTGCCCATTGCCACATCAACTTGCAAATTTTAACAGCTATGCCGGTGCCTTTAGTTCTCCTGCGGATCACTTCATTCCGAATTTTATCACGCAGTGAATCCCCGAGCATAGCCCTCTCCATAGCTCGTTGAGCGATTTCAAGCTTTCTGATGATATATATATATATGTATAATTATGTTTTATTGGATTAATATATAGTGGTTGTTACGGTGGAAAAAGATAAAAAGTGTTTCTTTTTTTTTTACAAAAGGGTTTATACTCATGCAATTAAGTAATAAAAGAGCTTAGCTTTATACACAGAGATCAAATAGAGTGTCACACGAGTAACACTTGGTCTGTAATTATCTTTCAGATCTTTGCCTGGTCAGACCGTAAGAATAACATGTTAAGTGAAACCATAGAATACGTTAGTTTTTATGGGAACAATTTTGATAAGCTAATATCCAGTGGCCAACGATATGATGTATTTATGAATGCAACGCAGTCTGTGGAGGTGACAGCTAACTCGGTGCAGAAAATAAGTGAGTTGATCATTTTACTAGTTTTTACGCTACTTTTGGAATACTACTAATGTAATTTTTTTTGTTGATAAATTTCATGAAGAGTTGATTAATATTCAATCGTCTGCAAAATCAGCGTCATTGGCCAGCCATGTTAGAGCTATTGTTTAAAAAAATAGGCTTCAAATAATATTTATCAGTTGCATTGAACAGGGCCAAATACAGCAGGCATATCTGTGAATTACTTGGATAATGAAAATATCACACTAAAAATATATACATATACAGTCTTATTATATTATATAAATTGAATCGAAATCAATATCTATTTTTTTTAATGTAAATAACCGACAAACGAGCAGACGAGCTACCTGGTAAGTGGTCATCGTCACCCATAGACATGAATACGACTAAAGGTATGATTGATGCGTTATCGTTCAGAAAATGTAAAGAAAGAAAGAAAGTATTGGCTCTCAAGACCCAATTTGCTATTATGTTATAACATATAAAAATACTCCCAAGTAATAATTTTCCTAACAATTTCACGTGCTCTCATCATTACCAGAACCACTATTGCAGTAGTAATAATAGTTCTTTATAGACATATATCATGACAACCAAAAACCACTCGCACGATGTTTTCCTTCGAGTATTTAAAAAAGTATAGACGAGTGAAGTGTACCGTTGCTACACAGACGTTCAGACATTTCTGTAACAATGTACACTATTGATGTGTTTCTGACAATATTAATTGGCTCTTGTACATTTAAAAATATGTTTTATTGCAGTAAAAAGTTGGTCAATCGGTTTTGTCGGCATAAAATTTCCAAAATTAAAAGAGTTGGATTTGAGGGCGTGTTCAATATCAGTACTGGAAAACCGGATTTTCGTCGAGATGCCCAATTTAGAAAGCTTATATTTAGCAGAAAATGCAATAACTAACATAGAAGCAAGTGCTTTCGTCGGGTTAAAGAAAATTATTCACCTTGATTTGAGCAGAAACTTTGCTTATGACGAAAACAGTGCACAAAAAACTCTCGTTTTAGAATCAATGGATGTTTTTATTGATTTAGAAAATTTACAATCTCTTGATCTTTCGTTCACAAAAGTGACACAACGTATCACTGAAGTATTACGACGGCTTAGCCCAAAAGTCCAGAGATTATCTTTGTGCCATTGTTCTTTAGGACGATTAAGAGATGATGTATTTAAGAAAGCTGCCATAAAATATCTTGATTTAACAGGAAATTCAGAAGTCTTGTCCGAACCAACAGCGTTACACGGCTTAGAAGCAACATTAAAAGTTCTTTACATCGAAGATGCTAATTTAAAAACAATGGAGCCTTTTAAAAACTTTCGTAATCTGGAAATTTTAAAGTTGACTAATAACGAAATAAACATGTTGCCGATACATGTTGTAAAGACCCTCAATAACTTACAAGTGTTAGATTTAGACAAGAACAGAATGGTTACATGGTTCGACAGAAATATATCATTGATGCCTAAGTTGAAATTATTGTCACTGCGCCACAATAACATAAACATGATTACGGACGAAATGGCTACTGATTTTGCAAATATTTCCTATGTAGGTCTTGCTGACAACTTTATAATTTGCAATTGCAATGCCAGGGATCTTTACGAGCTAGGATGGCGAAACGAATTGAGAGTTATTGATCAACCGATAACTCACGACATCAACAATATTTCAGACAAACGTTTGAGTTTCCACACAGGTTTTCAAGATTATAACAGTTTAATAGAACAGCGAATTCCACTTGCAAAGCCATGTAATCATAATAACCAATGTGACATGAGTCTAGAGTTAAAATTTAAAGGTGACTTATTATTCTTTGACTACAGTCCGAAAGAATACGAATGTTTATTGGTAGCTGAGAGAAAATCTACTGGATTCAATAATTTTCCAACTTGCGGTGAAGAATTTAAAAGTGCTGGGACGGTATTGGTCCAGAAAACTTGGAACAAATTTCTTTTAATTATTATTCCAGTAACGTTGCTCCCAGTTTTAGCCTTATTGTTTATGTTTAGAAGAAACGTAAAATATTTCCTTATTACAATGAGGAATTCTGCAACTCTGAGCTTGATTAATAAAAATGAAGTTAAAGAAGGTGAGTTCCTATTTGAAAATATATGGTATTAATATATAATAATATGGTATTGATATGATACTAGTAAACATGAAATAGTCACAAAACGCCTGATATAAACTAGCAATCATTGATGACAATTTATAAATGAAAAAACGCGTATTTCGACGTGAAGTAATGACGTGTTACTACTTATATATAGTCTCCTAATTAAAAGTAAACCATATTACGTCTCTGTCTTTATAGACATATTGCCATTCATTTAGTTACACCTAGCACACGATTCCAGCGGCGTATGCCGAAAACCTGTATATCATATTGACCATTAAATATGTTGCCGACAAATTCATAAAGAATTAAAATGTCCCCACATCTTCACACATCTTGAAATCTTAATATCCTTCACATAATTCCGTCCTCTTAACTAAACAACATTATTTAACTGACGATCCGAATACAATCGATTGTTTCAGTTACGACAATATTTAATTACGACGTGTTCGTGTCCTATTGTAACGAGGATCGTGCCTGGGTGTTGGATCAACTCTTGCCACACGTCGAAAGAGACTGCAACATCAGCGTCTGCTTACACGAGAGAGATTTTCAAGTAAGCAGTATCTCTTTTCAAGAGTCACTTATTATTATACGAACTTGTTTTCGGAAAAAACAATTAATTCCGCTTAATTTATATAGAAAATGAAATTACTAAACTATGCAATTCTCATCCATCAAAACATTGGGTTTAACTTAATACATTTGTTTACTAACTGATTCCAATAAATAATAGTATGAGATGTGGATTATATGAGGAGTGCATTAAATGTCGTCAAGTTTTATTAAGAACTTGGAATAATTCACATGAACAAAAGAGTCAAATTCAGTTATTCTGAAATTGTAGTAGGGGGGAGCTTTATATTTCCTGAATGTGGCTATACCGAAGGTTCCCATAAATTTCTCAATTCGTCTGAATAGCTTAGGCATATTAAAACTTCGTTATTTTTTGAATTTAAGAAGAAGCTGGATTAATGTGGCTCATTTCAGGTGGGCCTCTCTATTTTAGAAAACATAGTGTCTTGCATGGATAGATCTAGATCCATAATGTTGATCCTCTCCCGACATTTTCTGCTCAGCCAATGGTGTCAGTTCGAAATGCATTTAGCACAACATAGGTAAGTTCAAAATAATTGATATTTTCCCATAGTGAACAATTTCTAATGATAAATTATTTTTTGATAATATAAATATGATTTCAAACTCGGAAGTAAAATTTTGTGACTCTACATATTCTGTTTTATATATTGCTGACTTGTATATTTTTTTCTAAATATGTAGTCTTTCGCTCGATAGATAAAGGTTCGTATTCCGCATTTACTTCTACAAGGTGATATGTATATAACAAACAAATTATCACTAGTCTCCGTACAATTTATTAATTAATTTATTAAATTATTATCGGTAATATCATGAGGAAACTTGTATTCCTGGAAGGTTGCGAATCAGTATTTAACCAGCATGGTGGTCTGTGACCTTGAAATCCCCCAATATTAGGGGAGACCCTAGCTTGACCGAGAAATACTTATGACGATTTTAGATTTCATCGTTATGACGATTTTAGGTTTCATTGCAACTTCTGGTTAAAATAAGTTTTAATGAAATGAGTATGCATTACTTTTAACTTTCTTTAGGTAAGGTATTTAATTTTGGGTGTAAATTAAAAAATAAAAATGTATCTTCCATTAGGTTATTAGAAACGCGTCGCGAGGACTTAATTCTAGTTCTCTTAGAAGATATTCCAAAACGTCTCCGTCCCAACACTTTACACTACCTGATGCTCACGAAGACCTACATAGTGTGGCCGAAGGCAGAAGGAGAACGAAGTCTGTTCTGGAGGAGGCTTAAGAAGAGTCTGGTCAATGATAAGCTTAAACCCACTGAGAGCGCTACATTTGCTTAAATAATGAGATTAGGACTCATGAGGTGAAAAAAAACATACTCTCCCATATGCTTTGAATTGCAAGGGGCTTGCTTACAATTCTATTTTTAGGAATGTGATCTCCATAATTTTAGCTTCAAGCCTTTTTTAACCATTATTAGTTATTCTAAATTAATTTTTATCAAAGTTTGTTTACTGACGCCTATTTGTAACTACTTTTTAACTACTGGTAAAAGAACTCTTATGACAATTTTAGTATAATTATATAAATATTTAGTAATAACATATTTGTTTTCTTTAACTACTATTTTTTATTTCATTTTAGTGGAAACGTTAGAGATAATTCCGATAATTAATTACTAGTATACTCACAAGCGGCTAGTATGATGTCTCTCTTTATTCGCTTGGGTTGTGGAGGGGTAGTCAGTAGATCCAAATTCAGGACACCACCACATATCCTGAAAAGATGCTGATATATTTCTCTCCATGGAATAATTTAAACATCGAGTTAATCTTTTAATGTATCAGTTTAATGGTATTATTTGTTCCTAGCCCAGATCGTATTAATCGCGGATATTCTAGAAAGATTGGCTCTGTCATACGAGGCCCAAATTTGGCTGGGCATTTATACACAAAATTCGATGAGCAAGTACCTGAGGCATATTCAGTGATTGGCTCGTTTTTTATTGTGCATTAGGCCTTGTAGGAGTGTTTCGAATGTCTGTAATTATTTTATTTAGGGTTTTAGGTTTTAGGGTGAAAGATTTAGAGAGATCTGTAGTAGTATATCGTCTTAATATATCCTCTCTTCGATCGTTTTAACAAAGCCTCGTAGATACTTAAAGATTTATATCACCACAGCTTCGGTCTTTTACTTTACGTATCCTGAATATGAGAATTATTAATAGAATTATGAGAGTTCTGAACCGCTGATCGAGAATTTTTTACTGAATCGGCCAATTTTAAAGCATTTTCTGGCTGGACGAAAAAAAGGTGTTGCACTAAATTAATTTAACAATAAAAAATACACATTATTTACCTGTATTTTCTCAGATTTATTTCCCCAGTTCTAGTCCTTGTCATGCAGGTCTTAAGATATTTGGCGAAAGCTAATTCTGTTCCAATAGAATAAAAATATGTTACGAGTTTTATGAGATCTGAGATTGAGATAGCTTTATAGAAATAGTTATAGATCGTGTAGCCCAGTGATTCCCAAAGTGGTCCATATCGACCCCTAGGGGTCTATGACAAGCTGCAAGAGGTCTACGTCAGCGTAAAAAAATTT
>DWPT01008713.1:0-10049 GCA_018251895.1 Agathymus mariae mariae
AGGAAGATAAGACTGATGACTGACGTAGAGACAGCTAGACTTGTTTATTTTGCGTATTTTCATAGCCTTATGTCTTACGATATCCTAATGTGGGGTAAATCAGCGGGCTTTGATTCAATACTTGTATTACAGAAAAGAGCTATCAAAGCTATATACAAATAAAGGTCATGTGAGTCCACACAAGTTTAAACTATTGTAATTAACAAGTGTTGTTTAAAAGATGTGCTGAGGAGTTTCTTTCGCCGTTTCTTCTCCTCAATGTTAAAGCACCTTTTCGGAACGGTAGTAGAAGAAAAAAATTACGTGCATAATTGTATTTATAGAATACCTACATGACCCAATGTTTTTGATTTTGAATTTGAATTTAAATTCACAATTGGTGCTATAACCGGAATAGGCACGCCTCTTCTCTACGTACATTAAATTTTGCAAATTGCGCAAATACAAAACCAAATTACTTTGGTGCTTTATTTATGCCTTCGAAATTACTTTGTTATTTCAGTTAACATTAATGTGGTCCTAAATTCCTTAAAAGCCTTTTCTTTCTAGTTACTAATATCGTGATATCCTAGTATATATATTCCTTATTGGTTTTAATAGTATATATAAATTTAATATATATATATTGGTTTTAAGTTTCTGATATGCGGACTTCAAATAATACTCAACAGCGAAATAATAAATAATATCTCGTTCTATTAATAATACATTTTCTGTTATTTGCGACTCGAATTTGCATGAATGAGATTTAAAGTTTCAATAATTAATTTTAAAATTATAATTCACTCCTGTTTGTTAAAGATACAGTTTACCTGAAGATCATATTTAATTGGAATTGGATATGAACAAATTAATAGTACGTTATGCAGTTTATTTTCTACTAGCCGCCCGGACCACCTTATAGATTTCTGATTTTTTAACCTGTTCATCCGGAATAATATACCTTTCAAATTTGAGATATTCTGACAAGAACTCAAATAGCCTTAACTTATTGTTTATTTTTATGTGTTATACCTACACCAAAATTAAAATTTAAACTATTGTATACATTTAAGTGACACGCTATGCACGAAATATTTAGTTCATAAACTCTGTTCGTATTATAATAAAACATGTTATTATTTAACATAATTATATAACATAATTTATAGTACGTTAAATAATTCAAATGTTAAATCTGAGATATGTTCGCACTTAGTAAATGTAAAAAAACGAAGACAATTGGTGTACTCGTAAAACTAGCAGCTGCATAATTATATAACGGGTTTGGTAATTTATGATCGGAACACTTTTATTACGTGGCCAACCTTGGCATTAGTGGTCAGACGCGTGAAGAGCAGGATGGATGGGCCCCTGGTGAACATGCGAACATGGTGTTCACTCGTTTACTGGCAACACCGGGCGTGCATCCTATTACAATTATGGACATTTTAATTAAAACGTTATATTATATTATATAACTTACAGACAAGCTCTGTCAGTCGACTCGACTATCAATACTGATTTAACGATTTAAACTTAAATCATCGCGGTCACTAAACATTTTTATTGTGATTGGTTTTTTAATTGTGAGTTGTATTTAATTTCAGATGCATTATATATGTATAAAAAACAAAAATCGTGAGTACCCGATACAATTAGAATGGTATATTATAACATAAAGTATACATTTAATATAGAACCACAAGTCTTCCGCATGAAGGATTCGAGTTCGAATTTAGGTATGTGAAGTCTGCCAATCCACGCTTGGCCAGCGTTGTAGACTATAGCCTTAATTTATGGTCCCCATTGTGAGAAAAGACCTAAGCCTAGCAACGGGATAATTTTGGATGGTTATTATTGTATGAAGGAACAGGCTGGCTGTGTTGAAATTTAAATGTTTTTGATTCTCGTAATAGAATTACAATTATAAATACAAATACAATAATACAAATAATAATTTTATGACATTGTTACGATAGCAATACTGTTATGTACATATCTTTATTTGTTGATGTAATAATCAAATTACATGATTAGTCAAAAATGTACTGTTGGGCGTTTTGTATGACTCCCTTCTTGGAGTCATCCAATTTGTTGGTTCTGAGGAGATAGATGAAACCAGCGTGCATCAATGTCCCACTAGCTCGGCCACACGTGGTATCATCAATAGCCTGGACCATCGAACAGTGCGGTGATTTCGACCATTGAAAATACTAACTCTGCATATACTTGTCTATTGCTGTAGTTACAATTATTAACACTTCTTGAATTCACTGAATCGACTTCAGCATGTTCGGGCTGTAGGGTCGTAATCTTTCTTCTTCGTTAGCAAAGTGTCCATGATGCATTTGGTGCCACTGACATCCATGAGTGGCGTTGACCATTTACCATTAAAAAATCCTACTTTGAAAACTATATTTAACTTTTTTTTTATATTTCGTAGAAAATAGTTTCCAATACAGTTTACTTCGATTGAGGTGTAAGAAGTTGAAAATTAAATTTATGCGTAATTTATAACCGGGTAGACCTTGACATTTCAAATCCTTTATTAATAAGATCCAACCAGAAATAAAATTCGTAAATACATTACTTTCGAAGCGTTCACGTTATCAATTCGCTGCCATCACATAATATCTGTTAAATTGTTTTTTTATTCCGTGTATTTTTTAAACACTTCTTAAAAGTCAGACAGCGACGTCGTTCCAGCAAATATTCTATGAAAAAAGCAAATATTCTATGAAATATTCTTGAAAGAGATGAACCAAGAAACTCAATTATGTTTTTATTATCTGCCCATAGTTACAGAGCCGTCATCCTTAAATTTTGTCGTTCATTTTACAATAACCTTTAGTCATAAATTTGCTTTGACCTCACTTTTAAACATACAATATGTTACGACTGACAATTCTGACATAATTTTATTATAAACTAGCAAACCTGCCCTCGCTTTGCTTCGAAATAGGAAAGGAAATAGTACCTACATTATTTTTAATTAATTTATATTTTTTTATTTATCGATGGAGTGAGATAAAACGACCTCTTAATATTAATAATAATAATAAATAATAGTAATGCTTACACTACAATAGATTAGTGAAAGCCAAACGAAATCGGTTAAGCCGTTTCTGACATTAGAGCGCACAAACGCATAGACAAACAGACAAAAATTCTATAAACATTTTTTTTGGGTTCTTTTACGTACATAAAAGTCTCTAATAATAGTTTTTCTCGTATTTCCTTCGTGTACATAAAGCGATTGGTTAGAATTTTATTATATGTATAGATATTTGCACATCTACCTATGAACGAGTCGTCCGTTTTACGTTCTAAAATTTTATTCCTGCTTAGTCCTCATTAATGTTCTGAATGGGAATGTATAGAATAGCACCATCAGATGTATATTACCAGAGTTGTTTTTACGTACACAATATTATATATCGCGACACTAGAAATCAATTAATTGATTCCAACAACTTGTAAGTAAAAAATACCAATTTACTCTCACCCCCGCACTAGGACTCCGTGTTGCGGGTGAAGTGGACGTATACGAATATGACATCACCAACAACGTTATACTCTGACCCTAGAACAAATATTTATCGGTCACCAAAATGTCTGCACCGGCCGGGACTCGAAGATTGGACCCCGCGCTAATCAAACAGGGTTACTATTAACTGGACTACGGATTCGTCGCTGTCCTACATTGCATTCAAAAACTCGAAAAGCTGTTTTGTGCTTAGTTTCAACGGTTCGATCGTAATATCTATGGAAAATATTTCGGATTAACGTTTAAAACCGAGATCGGATCTGAAACTAAATGGAATGTAAATTTTCGGACGTAAACCTACAATGAAATGGCACAAACGAAACCTATTAATCATGTTTGTCCGTATGTTTGTCACAGTTATATTATTCTGGGTGGAAAATAATGATTCTATGAACACACGTAATACAATAATAAAATATACTCTCTTATCTTTTAAAGATATTACTGTCTTTTATAAACTAAAAATAATGTTAAATTAATTCAAATAACTAATTAAAATAACTAGACGGTGCAGTACCGAAGATGCTGGCATCATTTCCTCGGTATATAGCAATTCTAAGCGAGGAAACTTCCGGGTCTCTTCGTCGCCGCCGACGTGATGACCGCCGGAGCCCCACGGGACAAAAAACTGAGACTCCCATACATACATAATAAAATTACAATAATATTAGGAGTGGTTCCACTGTTGTAATAGACGGATGTAAAAGTAAACCAATATACATATTTGAATAAATAATAATACTATTAAAATTACTATATTATTTTTGCGGTCGATCAAAACACTCATTAATCCAATGGGACTCAGTCCGATCACGGGGCCCTGCGGTATATAAATACCGATCAGATAACGGCTTGATAAGTTTTTTTCTTAAATTTAAACCTAAGGAATAGGAATTTAAAGTAAAGAATTTAAAGTTATAGAATTATATCGGACTTATAACAACAGGGGATGAATAAAAAAAATTGACAACATCATTATTAAGTACTATTAATATCATTATTAACTACCATACTACTCGTACTTCACAGCTAAACGTTACTTACGTTTAAGTCAGGTAAGTTCTTAAAATTATGCCGTTTTAATGCATGTCAAAAGAAACCGGTACATTGACATGAATTAGATATCAAACGCACACGTTTAATGAACAAATTATATGCTTTTAGATGATAGATATGTGATTTCGAATTATAATTATCATAAATATCTCAGTTGACTGTGTGAATGTTTTTAATGAATTAGCATTATTTATGCTTTTAGATGACTAATATATTACGATTCGATTTGTCTGATAACATTCAGGTTGACAACATGTAATGCTTCGCGTTAGGACGGCTGCACTCTATCAACGATACTTCACTCGCAAGAGCTACGATCGAAACTGAACACACGTCTAAATGGTCTTTAACAGCACGTAAAAATACTTTCATGGTTTATTTTACTAGCAGAACAGCAGCTAAACAGGTCATAATTACGATTATAATAACGCACCGACAAGATTGTTTTGGTTGGCGAAATTGATTGTACGAAGCTACTAGCGTTTCAAGGAAGAGGCCCCACTTGTTATGTTTAGCACGGTCAGAAGACATTGCTTTGATCTCAGAATAATGACCAAAACCCTTTACACCATCGTCTTAAAACTCATACAATATCGGGAGCGTAAACAACACGATGTTGGCCAACAAGAATAGTAGTATAGTAACTTTTTCTCCGAAACATGGTTGATTTAGAAGAAACATAAAAGTGAACCAGGCAAGCTAAGATCATATGCATCTGGTGCTAGTGCCGCGACCGACAATCAGCAAGGTACATCATGAATTGGGGAAGTTGGCTTGTAGTTTAGAATGAATAAATATACTTACAAATTTATTACTGTTAGTTTCTCGTAAATATAAATTTTGATTTGTCAGCCTAGATAATGTACGTCTTGTAAGCGATTAATACATTTGAAAACTACATGTCGGTCGATATAGCCCAGTAGACTGTGACACAGCCCGACGAGTTAGGGACAGATATTCATGTGACAAATAAATATTTGCATTCGTGTCGGGGGTGTTTGTGACGTCATTTGTGTATGTATGTATGTCCATGCCACCCGCAACGCAGAATCCTAGTGGATAGATGTGAGTGTGCAAAAGTTTAATATTATAATTTATTTTATAAAATGCATGGAAACTATATATTTGACGTCATGTCATGAAATTAATTTTCATCGCAAATAAGGTGTACTTTGTCGAAACTTCCTCAAGTTTCACAAGCTAGATAATGAAAGATAGCATCTCTCTCAGTGGGGTGATGACTTAATATAAGTGCTTGGGATTACAAGCGATTACTCAACAAGGTGAAGGCCGTGATGTTAGTTGTAAAGGTCGATGTGCCACGCCGCGTGGTAATAATTTTGCGATTAGTAACTTGAATAGTTTGAAGAGTTATTTAAACTATAATTACGAGATGTGTGAAATATGTGAATGTAAACAATCTTACATTAACTCAATATTTCGTAAAACCCCACTGCATGAGTAAAGCTTACAGTATTCAATATTATCCAGTGAATTTATGTGATTTCCTACGGTAATTACATGTTTTTAATAACAACTCTACCACAATGTCAATGTGGCCTTTCTGTCACAGTCATAACTATGAAGTAAAAAAACCGAATACGTTTAAAACTGTCATCATCCAGAGTTATCATTCATTAGATTAGTCCAAAAATAACAGATCCTTAGACCCTGTGCACAAGGTGTTGTGTTTCTGTATCGTACGGGCTGGAGTAATTGGCTGACCGTGACCGTTGTCGTACACGTCCCTAATAGCGGTCCAAATCAGCTATCATAATGACTATATATATTCCTCAATAGAACGTAGCAAACGGGTGCGCAGTCCAGATTGAATTAAACAATCTATACAGCCCATAGACATCTGCTGCAGAACGCAAATATAACAGTTCTCAATCGAATTTGGTTACAGATATATCGCTATACCGGGTTACCTCAGCACAAACTTGGAACAGTGACACATGATTGATGACAGAATTGTTAGCTGTAGTGATAGACCAGTACAACGCAATTGTGATGGCTCCTCACAAGCTGTAGGTATTCCACGATTCTCGCATATCCGCCCTGATGAAGAGTCTGGACATGTGAACACGGATTCCTGCAGTTATCAGCGAAGAAAAACTGTTGTAAGCTCAATGGTGTCATAGATTGGGGATGAATAAAATATATATTTTATATTGACTTAAGTTTATTGTTAATTTACTCGTACCGATTTTCTCTCCCTAATTAATCTGCAAACCGGAACTCATTTATCTAATGTATGTATCCCTGATTGAGCCTAACTCTGTATGTGTACAAAATTTCAAATTTTTCCCTCAAATAGATTCAGATAAAATTGAGTGACAGACGAACTGACAAAAATTTAGGACATACTAGTAATAGTACAAAGGTACTGAAAGCGCGTCGGGGCGAGTGTACAGAACCTTGAAGGTACTCGTATGATGGTAGCCATATCTCGAGAGAGCGAGTTTAAGGCTTCTACTACAAATCCCTCATACAAATATAAACTCAAATAAGATTAAATTCTCATTACTATTATTACAGCTAAATAACATATACTAATTTAAAAAAAAAGCAGACGCAATAAACTTTTGATTAATGTGAAGATTTCGTTAACAACATTAAATTATTAACATCATTTTATTATACTGTTACTTTGGGATTCCGTAAATATAACAATAATAATCATAATTTACATGTCGTAAATGCGCGGACACGATCAGAGCGCGCCTCGTTCGATTGACTAATGACAGAATTTAGGATTCCAAGGATAAGAACATTAAAATTGTAATGAGGCGGCCGGACGACCCGAACGAGAGGCACCATCTAAGGTTATTAAGGATTTACATATTCATCAGCTGTGTAATACGCACCTGGTCTACATGTTACATAGCGACCTGACAAACTATGTAAACGATATTATTGTAAGACACACACACCATATTATATACTACTGTATAAAAAAAATCTACAGTATATTCACGAGACGCATCATGCCTATGTTACCAGTACTATTATCAGAAAGCTGATTTCAAATCAAATATCGAACACCGATTAAGGGCGTTTCACTGTTAAAATCTATGCGAAATCACAGCGTCTACACAGCTTTATTCGGTTCTTTCACACTGTGACAAGCAACTCAAATTTTCCTGTGGAAATCTCATCACTGATGTTAGCAACATATTGGTCAATGACATAATTCTCATAACATTATTTCTTGGTTTAGTATGTACTTTTAGTTAAATCATCAGCATACAAAAATTCCAGTTAAATGTGTCATACGTGTTTGACCTTTAACAATATATAATGTAGGTTTTTTTGTTTAATATTATTCGATTCATATGTTAATATGCATTAATGGGTATTTCGTTATTTTTAACATATTGTTGACTAATACATTCGTATTTAATGTATTCAGTTGCTTAAGAGAAGCTATTATAACCTCAAATCACTTATCTAATCGGTCATGGTTCTAATAAAGAAGATACTAGAACTTATTATATTAACATGAATGTGGTTTAGGCTTGAAGCTTAAAAGTAACGAAAGTAAAAGATAAAGTTGAATTAACATAATGTTTTATTAACAATGTACATATCGGGAGCGTATCACAGAATCGCTTGGACAATTCTTAACAAAGGAATAAGGTAGGGTTTGGGTACGAGTATTTTGGACTAGATGGAGGGTTAATTTAAGTCGTTTTAGGGTTGGGGTATGTGGGCGCCGGCGGGCTGGAAGCCGAGCTCGTTGGCGATGTACGTCACAGTGTAGACGACGCCATCCTGGCCGGTGTAGGAGTACTGCCCGCGGACTTCGATGGCCTCGTTCTCCGTACCGACGTTCTTCAGCTGCCCTTGCTCGGATTGCTTGATTCCATTGCTGGTCTCAACGCTGGTGAACAACGTCGGAATTGTTACTCACAATATTTAAATTAATATTGTACTCCGATTTAGTAAATGGTCAGTACCTATGTCCAATTTATTATTTTACAGATATTTAACAAAAATAACTGAATTTTTTTAAATAATAAACAACCTATCTACACTCGCTCTCTGTCGGGACCATGTTGTGCGACTTAGAAATTATAAAAACATGTCACGTGAAACTGAAAAGTCCGTCGAAGGCAACTATTTTCCCGCAGAAGCAAAAAAAGAAGCTTACAATCAAAACGTGATTAATAATAAAGAAATATGAACTTAATTGGAAGTCCAAAAATGAAGTTGAAATAAAGTCATTTAACAAACTGTGAGATGTTTTAGTCTCTCGAAGATTATTGATGTAACTCTTAAAGTTTGGAAAAAAGAGAGCTCCCTGATAATAACAATAAGAGAATGACATACTCGTATGCGAATCCCTCGACTCCGATGTTGTCGCTGCTATACTTCACGATCTGAGCGTCGGCATCAGGGTTGACGGGGGCGGCGAGCGCAGCGGCTACCAGCATAGCGAGGACGATGAACTGTGGATAGATGGCTGGTTAGATCACAATGACACATCTTACCCAATATCTTGCATTGGTCAACATGCAAACATAAGGCAAATAAATACTAGGTGAATCAATCAATATATCAACAACAATGACAATAATTTAAAGCCCGTGAAAATTCAAATACGAAGAATCATTCGAGTAACGGGACACACTCAATATATCCAAGAGCAAAGGCGTAGTTTCACAACCTACCGATTTCATTTTTGAACGGTTGGTTTTTGTGTTTGTGATGGAAAGGCAATCCAGCGACTGATGCTCCTCTGTAGATGCGGTGGGTATTTATACCTCAGGCCGTTCAATGCAAGGACGCGTTGTGACATTTGAACTTAACTCTATGGTCGATCTTCTTCGTGGCAAAGGTTTTGATATGTCCGGTTGAAGCGTTGATTATTTATTAATTCTAACTGGCTTTTTAATGACTCGCGACGCGCTTCTATTACCGCTTGTGGAATAAAGTTATTTACTATTATTCAGGAATTTACTATCAGGTAATATGGCTAAATAATTTTATCATCAGATATAATATGAGTTCCTATGCAGTAACGTACGATTAGTGTGTGAAGGACACATCGATTGATTTTACATTTTTATTTATCATGTACAGTTTGGTAATAACAAGCAGGAATGTCACACGGTTAAAAGACATATAATTTATTGTCATTACAATTTCCCAGTACTGGATGCCACTGTCCTCTTAGAATAAAATTGGGTACAGTTGTAGTGATATGCTGGCCATATTATAAATAGCAGAATCCAATCAGAACCTGTATCCTAGTGGACTAGTGACCTAAATTTCGAGCAAAAGCTTCCAGGTGTAATACTGGGCCTAGGCAGACATTTCATCATCATCATCAGCCGAAAGACGTCCACTGCTGGACATAAGCCTCCCCCATAGAACGCCATTTAGAACGGCTGCTTGCCTCCTGCATCCAGCGGTGCCCTGCGATTCTGACGAGGTTGTCGGTCCATCTACTGGGGGG
>DWPT01008714.1:0-10049 GCA_018251895.1 Agathymus mariae mariae
AGTTTAATAAGTTTCCTGTTGAACAATTATCTGAAAACATATATATATATATATATATATATAAATATTATTGTAAGTTTAAAACCAATGTTTCATTTCTAATATTAAAGTAAAAAAACATTAAATGTGAAGAACTTAACTATAAAAATTATAACTGCAAGTGGATAGACAGCCAGATAGAAGGTCTCCAGTAATTCCTTTACATATGCCAACTGTTATTCATTATCTGTCACATAGTTTAAAAATAACTTACAATATGCTAAAATCATAATCAATTATCTAGTATAATACAACAATAGAAATAGCAAATTGAAATGCTTTGTATGAATGCAGTGTATTCATATATCATTCAGGAATTCTTTAAATATATAATCACTGTTATATCTCTTGGTAAATGTGTAATTTCCAAATTCAGATTTGTTTAGTGGAAATTTTATGTGATATAGGAGTTTTGAACGAATCATATAATATTCATAAATTAATACTTCAACTTAAGTATTCCCCTTGTAACACAAAATCAATTAGGCCAGATAATTTGATATTTCAAATAATAAGATGAATCAAGATATTTTAAAGCAGAAATTCCCAAACAATTTTGAGAGAAAAGGACCCTTAATCAAAATAAAGTGATACTTCAGACCCTATAGCCAAATTACTTTAAAAATCTACCAACATCTACTAAGTTAAAAAAGCCTAAATAAAACACATAACACAACTTATATAGTGTCTTAAAAGTTTCAAATGAGAACTTGTGTATAGGGGTTAATTTTTAGAGTTTGACAGCCCCCTAAATTAGTTTTTGTTTACATCCACCCCCTAGGAAACAGATTTCGACTCCCAGGAGTCAACATCAACCTCTTTGCCAATCCCTGATTTAAAGTGTTTGATGACCTGTTGCTTGATTTTTAAAGAGCTGCAAATATAAATTATGATTTAATCTAGGTTGCTAGCACTGTGTTATTGAAAATACAGTGTGTTAAATGGTACACAATTATAGTTATGGGAAGTATATAGCTTATAGCTTATTTAGTTTGTCTATGAAATAGTTTAAAGAAATTCCCATTCAAAGTATAATTTTAACGTTATAATTAGTTTCAAAGCAAACTGCTTAAAGCAATTGTAAATGTTCTTTGAAATGTTGGTGCAACCAATACTTATAAATGACTAATTGTTAATAAATTATCAGAAGTAGCTAAAGATACATGACTATTGCACAGTCCAATGTGTGATTACTGTGTTCTTTGAGGTTTCTGAGGTCCTGGAGGTAAGTTTGCCGATGAAATAAGCAATTAGTATAGGCATTTTATTACTTGCTAATTCTATGCTCTTTTGTTTGTGAACTATTGTATAAATTGTCATTGATGATCAATGAACCAGTAACTTATTTAGTAAGAAAGTGAGTGAAATGTTTCATTTTTGATTCCTACACATTTATATTTATGATAGTTTGTCTCGTATGTTGTTAGGAGTAAAAAATATTTTTTATATTTTGTTGTGCACATAAAAGTATTCAGGATTTGATTGTAATTATGTAATTAGAATTTATTGCAAATTTTATTTCAATACATTATTTTCTAAACCATGAACATAACACAATTAATACATTGCATTAGTTGATAACCTTAATAAATGGTGCAATAACTCAGAGGAAGTTACTTTGTTATGATTTAATAGAGCAAAGTGGATATTGTAATGTAAGTGTAATTGTATCATAACATTTAACATTCATGGTAAAACTAGATATTGAATTTGGAAGTTCAGAGTGCCTTGCCCAGATCACAGGAATGATAAAAAAATTATACTCCTAAGTTAATGTAAACACAATGTTGATATTAAATGTATATGTGTATATTTAATTGTATGTATCTGTGATATGTGTTATGTGAATAGAAAACTTTTTACCCATTTATCTCCTCTATTTGTCAATAAAACAATTTAAGAACAAAATGTTATTTTGTTGATGCAGTCACAAAAAATCTTACATTATGTTTTAATATTAATAACATAGTAACTTATAATGTTAATGCAGTTTATTACTAAAGGATTTTTCATTATGTGTTAATGATGCTTCTCTCTAGAATTTTTCATCTAATCATGTTTTATAAACCAGTCATAAGTTCAATGTAACCCATTCAATTCCATACAACATTAATTTAAATAATAAAGAAGCTGACAGACATGGCTTATTTCTTTGAATTAACCTCTAAATTTCTAGATTGATAAGATTATGTAATTGATATCAGTTGAACTGACCAAACTATATTGACCTATTGACTTTGAAAATTAAAAAACATCAATACAAGATAATTCTCAATAGAAATACCTCCAAAATAGGGAATTTGATTTGAAAGACAAAAAAATCAGTTCAAAAATCACATGTGTCTTTTGTTTACAGAGTGAGCAGCGACAGTGAAGATGGATCCATCGCGACGGCAGCGTACACAGACAAAGGCCACAGCGGAGGAGCAGGCCCTTGACCAGATAGCTAGAGAGGTAGGTATCTATTACTACCTTTGGTATATTTAGATTAAGAGAGAATATACTTTTTAATAATCTGTACATCAGGGATGCTTAGAGTGTTTTACATGCTGAACTAGTATAGATAAGTGATATGGTTTTCAAGTTACCTTCTAGTTGAATGGTTTTATGCTGCCCAAATCTTCTATGATATGTATTACTTCTATAGTTGTAGAAAACTTCCAACAGAGTTAAAAGACATCTAGACTTTTCTTTGATCTTACAAAATTCTTTTATACTCTAATAGGGCACCTTGATAACAACTGATAACTCTTGATGTCACCTCTCCCCTTCCTACAGCTATACTTGATTATCTGGCAGTGAAAGAATTAATAGTCCTTATGTCACTACGAATAAGGACTAAAACTACAGAAGGAACTCACCTGCTCGCCCCGACGCTCAAAGTGCACTATGATATCTCTTTAGCCGCCCCACTCGATGTTCCCTCGCCACAGTGCTCATGGAACATGTACATACGACCAAAAAGGCTCCTTGTTTCGGATTTATACTGTTGCTTAAAAGTAAAATGGAAGATTTTTCAGCAATCATTATTTTGGTTGGTTCTCAGTTTAAATTTTTTTGTTTTTATGAAAGTTGGTAAAAATTGTTTAAACTTTTTCAACTCTTCATAGCTAATGTACTTACTGGTATTTAAATTGATGTGTAAATAATTTTGTTTTGTATTTTTGTTTGATATGTAAAAATGTACAATATGTATTTTGTGTGTGCTTGTCCTTCAATTGCGCTGGAACGGTTGAAGATATATTGTAATGACATTTTGCATGGAAGTCAATAATGCATCAGATTAGACGAGTTACAGCTAGATACAGCCAGTTAAGGAATCAAATAAGTACTTAAACTACTCTACTGTAAGGTATGTACTAAGGAGATAAATAATTACCTACCTATAATACTCACGCTCTATGTCCGTGCAAAATCACCCGTAGTGTCACTGTCCACCACGGCGTTATTAAAAATTTGTACTACTTGATCGCTCTGAGCCGACCAGCACACCACTGTGCGATGCACCTGTTAATAGACTGTGTCAAATAAGAGCGGGTAAAAATACACTTCCGCGTGCAAACACCTTCACTGGCAGCACGTAGTGCTGGTGCGGAGCGTGCGCAGCGCACGGCTACATTGTAATTATGAACATGTCACAGGTCATTGTTCGTCTGCTGTATCCGGATCTGTTTATATGTCATCAAGAAACAAACAGGCATAGTCTTCCTGGTATTAAGATGCCTCTGCAGATCATGGAGGTCTATGTATGCAATTTAGATATACAGATACCTTAACGACTGAATTGCAACACATAGTAAATGTATCTCCTTTGCTCGTAATACATCTTGCTGGCCAACGGTCGGGATAGTGGGATAGGGTCCAGTTGGAGGTCGCTGTGTCAGTACCGTCTAGTATAATCCCGACGACACTCGTACCCGTGACGCAGTTCTTAACTCTTCTTTATTCTTCAAAGTAAAGCGTTTCGATTTCAGTGTAAGAGTTACCGGGTTGAACGTTTTCACCGTGCACGACAATGACAGTGACGCCACTGATTTTTATGATGTGCATAGGCATGTGCATAGGTTTATTATCATGTGTCGATAGTTCATTTTTCGATTACCAATATAAAAACATCGCCCATGTAATAAGTTGTTTTTGTGTGTCGCGGCTACCCACATCCTTCTAACCGAAACGCAACGGTTTCAAGTAGCGTGCTCCTCGGCAGTGTTAGCTCGTGTGTGTTGTAGCTGATCTGATATTCACATATGGAGACAACATTATATTTTTTCTCAATAGCCGTTACAACGTTTTACAACCAACCTAGCTGTGACGTCAACTGTGTTATTGTAAATGTTAGGTACATGTTAACACGTACAGGGTAGATCTGTTTGTTATAAACATAAAACTATTGTGCCTCAAGGAAGTATTCTTGATCAACTACTTTTTTTACTTTATATAAAGGAACTCCCTAGTGCCATAAACCATGCATGTAACTTATTCACTGATGAAATTTCGGTAACACTGTCATCAACAAACAATAAAATTTACTTTAAGGCTAGTGGATAATAATTTACAAGTAAATTTAATAAAGACTACAGTTATGCAATTTTCTACAAACAAAACTTTTAACAATTTGTTGAACATTAAATATAACAGTGAATCGAAGCAGTAGAGTACACAACTATCTTAAGAGAGTGTATCGAAAAACAATCACCTGGACATGTCTTGTAAATATATGTGGTAAGATAAATAGATCAGGCTCTTTCATTGACTATTCAAAAACATCTCGTTTAAGTACATGACAGGCGGCGTACCATGGGTATGTAGCTTTGATACTAAAACATGGCTTACTTATAAGGGGCAACTTAATACTTTTTAATAAATCACTCTTTGCACAAATTAAATGTGAATGATTTGCGGAAAACTGCCATGGGATTCATTCAGGGCTCTTTTTAGAAAACTTGGAAATATTGAAGTCTTGTATGTACGTTTTTGAAGCAGCATGTTTTGTAAAGAAAATTCTAATTTATTTGTAAAAGCTTCTGACATGTACACCAGGAATAAAAGAAATTCAGACTTGATAGCCTTACCTAAAAAATATAGGACAGCTCTATATAATATAAATTGTTATGTTACGGATATATATGGATTTATAATAACATACTTGGTGATATTAAGCAATTACCCGTGCCCTTGTTCAAACTTTGGTTAGAGAGATGGTTAATATAATAATGTTATTTACACGGTAGATAATACGCGCTGAATTTACCTTGTACCCAATAGCTGTGTTCTGTTATAACATTAATGTGACAGAATTTTATTTGTAATTTTTAATTTTGCCTTTGTAATTGAATTATTAATTTTTATGGACAATTATTATTGTTAAGAATATGTCACTAATTGGTTGCGGATTTTATTTTCAATATTTTTAAGTCATTGAATGGTCTAATGCAGTGAAACTGTAAAAGTACTGTACCATCATATTTTAAACGAGTATGACAAATAAATAATAAAATCTAATAGGATTCATCAATATTAGCATTACTATAAATTGAAATAAACTAGATATACTAGTCAGTAATTGCAGTGTCATATTAGAGTAGCAATAGGCTTGTGCCAAAAAAAATTAAAAATGTTTTATTTACTTGTGTATTTATGCGATACGTATTTGTACGATATAGTTCTTAGGAATCATATACGGTTTGTGTAGCTAACCAGAATGGAAAGGATTACAATTATAGCCTCGCCCTACACTGAGCGAATGTCGCAGTGCATATATGTAGGTTATTAATGTTCTAGGCAATCTATGCTTTTCTTTATACTTTTTATTTTGGTCACCGTCGTATTATGCCTTAGGGAAACGCGGAAATTACCGAAAGATTTTAAATAAAGGTTCGTTGAAATTGCATAGCCCAAATTCCGTTGATCTGGTTCCAGTAACACAAAAATATAAAAATTTCTGATAGCAGTGACTAATAATATGAAGTTTAGACAATTATGTGTGTGTTCGATTTCTAAATACTCTAAGATAACAATGCTCGCCATCATTACCGACTTCGAAAGTTTCAAAATACGATCACAGTCCAAATACAGTTTTATAATTAGTATAGATAAAGTTAGTTCTGTAAAGTCCTGAGCGGTGCGCCGATGATCTATTTACGCGACCGACGAGTGCATGAAGACGACACTCGGCCGAAATAACCGTCGCGACGCAACTGAACGTTACGGGTTAGGTCTTTCGAGACATTCCCTCTTACTTTCAATGCCGAGAACTACACGGACTTGGATATTTGCTTTTAGTTTCTATCGTAACAGAGTTGAGACGCCTCTTGGCCCCGAGTCATCGGCAGTTCCACTGAGCTCGCCGAATATTCATCACAGAGATTAATGAGAACGAAAGGGGCGACGAATTTAGTCATTTCGTTAACGCTGGTTTAGATGGTTAGTCATAGTAATGTTCGTACTCGGGTTGTGGATAGTTCTGTTTATATCTATGTATTTATATTTGCGACATCTAACCAACATGCGGTACTTACCCAAATTTCCGCGAGGATTGTTATAAGTAAAACTACAACACATTAAATGTTAAATATTTCTTCTAATTTTCACTATTTATTAGATTATCCGTGGCTTTGGCGATAGTTCTTTTGTTGGACGCTGCGAGAACTTGGAATTGAACGAGTGATTGCTCTCCTTTTAGAGTAATGCTTGGAATGTTAAGGGCTGTCGGAAGGATCGTGAATAAATAATTCTAAAATCACTATTTAACATTGGAAATTAGTGAACATCGTGCGGCATTTTATACATAAGTAGAACAGGTATTTAAATTAGTCAGTTTTAAAAATGTTTTAAACGTTAGATGTAAAATAGAAATGTAAATTTGGGTACGTAATGACGTAATCCTGCTAAAAATACAAAAATTTTACTCCTGACGTATTAGTTTTTTTTCCTACTTTTGAGGTCGACTCTGTTTTAGTTGTACTGTTCAATTCTGCGCTGTGCTCCTGTGGGCAACACTGTACTGTACTGTTACGGTGTGAGTTGTACTCTAGTTGTTTACTTTAGGGCAAAACTTTACTAGAAGTGGAAAAACTGTTACGGTAAAGTAGCAAATGGTTAGAGCGAAGTTCATCATCACAACCCATGACTGTCCCACTGCTCGGGTCTCTTAAGGCACCAGTGTGAAGTCTGACTGTCTCCATAAACCTTCGACAACATATTGGATCATTCTTGGGTATGCAGATTGCCTCACGCTGTTTTTCTTCACCGAAGAAAATAATAATAATCCCTATTAATTTATTTACAGCAAATAAGGTATATTAAGCTCGTTATGACTCGCAATTAGTATCTGCACAATTTTCCTCAACGGTTATCCTTAAAATTAGCGGCTACTGTAATTTGATATAAAATCATTCGCAAATGCGATCTGGGTGCCAGTAGTCATGAAATAAATGTCCCAGTGTGGTCTGTGATACAACTGGAAAAATATACGCCCTACTTGTATTTCGGAAACAGACGACGATTTCAGATCAATGATTTCTGACAATACAAGATACAACACAACTTTGTTGCCTTTTTGGGTGATTTTTCTTTGGGCTATTTAGTTAATTTAAGAAACCTAAACACGCAGATTTTTAACATTTGTCGAGCCATACTACATTTGGGAATTGGGTTATCAAATGATTATGTTACTATCATTTGTAGATCATATTCAAAACTTAAATCGAAAGTATAAAATGAGGAATATTTCTTGATTTAAATTAAAGTAGAAAAGGAGTGCCGACACCGACACCGAGCAGGACATTGACTCCAGGGTAAGTGAAACTGGGACACTGGATCGATCGGGCGCGAGACACGACTTATTGCTGTAAAAAACAGTATAAGTCAAGGAAACTACATTTGTATTGAACAGCGAAAACGTGGTAACTGTGGAGCGAGGCCTATAAAATTGTATCTGTGTCGAAATTTGTACAGATGCACTGATATATGGAGAGAGATATTGATTCTGAACACGAAGAAAAAATATATTTTTCTTTTCGTTAAATAATTCAAAATGTAGTAAATGGATTATAGGATTATTTTTATTAACTAGTAATTTGCAGGAGTTCTTTTTATTATCATGAACATGCGGAGACGGAAACAGCGCTATAGGTCACCGAGGCTCGTTTCCTCGAATGGCCAGAATACACCGTTATGTAAATTCGCATTGTATATGTGTGTACAACCAATATAGTCAGTTCAATGTTTCTATATTTGTGATTGATAAAGATTGGTTGACCCTTCCCTTGAAGATACGTAGAATAATAATAATAATAATAGTTCTTGTATATTTCGGTAATCGAGAGATGTGACGTATTATACATTTAATTTCCTGCCAAATTCTCACTGTATCGAGAAAACATAAGCCGATTTAGAAGTTTCTTGCAGTACGCGCCATGATATTTAAGTACAAAATTACACCTAGAGCTAATAAGTGCAAGAGTAGAAAAATCAGTGAAACAATATTTTGAATTCTAAAACTTTGACATAATCCGGCATGTTTTAGTTTTGATCGGCAGTTGTGGATATTGTTTGAAACCATTAATAGAGTGATCAATTGTTTGGGCTCACAGGGGATACATTCCTTTAGTTTAGGGACAAAATGTCTATTCGAACTACCATATGTAAGTATATATAAAATCTGTGCACTTTAATGTTTAGTGGCTCCGCAGTAGTTCCGAACTTAATGTGTAATCATAATAATATTCCTAGTAGTAACAAGTACGACTTGGAATCATCGTAAAATATTTACTGCCGTATCGGTCGATATCGGTACGGTGCACCAATACCGTTCATGTTCCAGTAGGCGACCTTAAAAATAAATCGGGAGGACTAAAAAACTTAAGCTTTAATCAACGTCTAACGTTCTGTAGCCAAATGTCCAAAAACTGTTATCTGTTCATTTTGATTTTCTATACATTTCAGACAGTCCTATATATATATTCTTGTTTTATATATTTCACAAAAACAATATATGTAATGAATATATTACAATGGAAGTAATTTGAAGCTACCGATAACGATTTAATAATTAGTGATGCATTTAAAATCTGGTGTATCATAAAGGGCACCTACATCAAACGTTTACATAACTGCCGATACCATGGTTATCCCGTGCAAATGGATACATGGCAACACTACGCGTTGTGTACGAAACGCGATCTTTAATCGACGTATTGAGTCTGGCTTAGTGTGTTTAAAATAAATTAATAAAATATCTCGTTATAATTTTCTGTCTGTACATACACGCCGGCCTACTTTCCTCTAGAAATTCTTACGAGACCCCGTTTGAATGTAACGTAACGAGGCGTGTTATATAAATGTACGTCACAATTTTTCAAAAGATAAAAAAAAATTAACAATGAAATCGATTTTCTATTCATTCTATCTGTAAATATAGAATCAGCGTTAATAGATTTCAGTCTACCTACTTATATAATTGAAAATAACTGTTATACTGGATTGAATATCAATATAGTGGGTAATGTGTGGGTCGCACAGGTTTAATTTTATTAATACAATGATTGAAATATAGGGATAGATATTTTATTTATTTCTATTTTTAGTATTATTATAGTAGTATTTAGTATTATACGTGACAGGTCCCAAATATGTATACAGATATGGCATATTTGATAATTAACACTGCCATTGGATATTTATGGTTTTCTGACAGTCCTCTAAGTGCTACGTACAAATGTTTTTTGATTGCTCTGACTTTAGGTATACAACCCAGACCATATTACGACTACGATCGCGCACACACAGTAACGGGTCTGGTGACGTCAGCGCTATCGATCTGTCTGCACCCCACCCATTCCCGTCTGCCTACCCACCCCCCTAAAGCTGATGCAATCTCGCTGTGATCTGTGAAACACTTTTAAACATAGTATTCTTTTTTACAGCACACAGATGTATAATAATCAAATTACCCTCTTGTTTTTGACACTAAAATCAAGCGGCACGGAGTAAATGTTTCATATTACGTC
>DWPT01008715.1:0-10048 GCA_018251895.1 Agathymus mariae mariae
CGAGAAATCACCTTTTCCAAATTGATGTAAATTATTTGGTTTAAATAATTATTACTGGTCAACATGGTGACGACTTATGTAATGATAAGGAAAAACCAAAGCATTGATGGCAAAAATAATAGGATAAACATGTACTGTATGCCTTACTAAATAAAACGAAAATACAATCACTATACACTTAAGTAAGTAAGAAAGGATAAGGGGAGATAACGGATGTAAAACCACCATGCAGATATATTTACTGATGGGGTTCCGGTTGTTATATAAGCTACTTATTTTTATTATAAGGAATCTTACACCATTGCCTTTTTTGTAGATTAGAAAATCAAAGTATCAATGGCAGAAAATGTTGGCATGAACTAAAGGGTAACGCGGCCTCAAAATTTTAACGCATTTAATTATATATCGACCTTCAAATACCTAATTATATATTGTCCTTCAAATTTGATCCGATCCTTGTGCTTCTGTTCAGCATTTCTTATACGAGTAGCTTCCATTCCTATCCTTATGTGTATCTATTCATTATCATAATCATTGGTCACTAAAGTTGCCAGTTTTATAGTTCTGCATGAATTAAGTAGTTCTAAATTATGCCATAGTTAACTCAAATTTTTATTTCATTATTTTTCCATGTATGATGAATGGGGGTTTATTTACTGACATGATAGTGGTTTATCTTCCTTTGTCAGCTCAGTGCCCGGGCACAGGTCTGTGTTTATAATTGTAGAGACCTTTATCTATTTTTTATTTTATTTTAGAATGTACTCCACACCCTGCGTCAGTGTAGATCGCTGCAGAGCTCAGGAGCCACACGAAGTGCCGTGTGGTTTGCGGATCTTATACGACGATAAAAACAGTTACAAATAACGTATTTTCGAAAGCATAGAACCACTCAAGAAATTTGGCAATCCACCTAATTA
Source organism: Agathymus mariae mariae (assembly GCA_018251895.1). Classification (NCBI taxonomy): domain Eukaryota; kingdom Metazoa; phylum Arthropoda; class Insecta; order Lepidoptera; family Hesperiidae; genus Agathymus; species Agathymus mariae. The sequence continues at coordinate 921 of DWPT01008715.1, forward strand.
AACAACCGCTAGCTAACTTACTCCTATTTGATTAACTACATATAATACAAGCAGTAGAATCAGAGCGATGACAAGTGAGATGAGTCAAGTAGATTCATTGGTTTAAACATACTTAATAATTTATGTTATATTCAATAAAAATCTCTTATAAGACATCTTATCCTAACTTATAAGAGAGGTATGCCTGACATCGAAACGATTGTACGCGACAATAAAGTTAACGTAAAATGGATAAAACTATCGCATAGAGGGAAGAAGGAAAGGGTCCCTATCGAGTGTCTCAAATTTATCGTTCCCGGCGGATAGAGCTGGAATCACCCCGGTCTCTTGATATGTCGCCTGGATAACCCCTTGAGTGTATAATTTTTCTGTGAACCCAACTTGCCGAGTAAAAACATAAATCCTTGAAACACGGCTCCGAGTTATATCTAGCTGTAGCACGAAATTTACAAAAACCTAAAAATAATGAATTCTCACAAACACTGGCACATAATGTAGAACTCAAAATTGAATTATATTTGGCTTAATTTAAGAATAAACACAGAAAGAAAGATAAAAGAACAAGTAGAATGATTTTAAGCGGACTGCTGAAAGGTCTGTCACTCAATATGCGAGGCTTTTGGGAGTTCCATGAAATACTTTGGGGAACACTTTAGAATATCTTACCATTCATGTCAAGACGAAAATTATATCTAACAACGTCTCTGGAACATTCCAAAATAGTATCCGGTTTCAGTGAGTATTTTAGTTTAGTATCTAACGAATAAAGACAATTCGTAAAATTTTGCACGACTTACATATGTAGTAGAATTGTATTTCCACGATCGAGTGTTAAGTACAAAGCAAGTCCACTCCTAACAATAGCACGAACATAACAAGTTTGGAAAAACTCTTTCAATAACACTTGTAGTTGTGAACGGCTTGCCTCTAAGCCGATCACGCGAACGAACCTACTCAAAGTTTGGTGAATGGAACCGACGCATAACATTCTCAAGAAGGTGACAGAAGTTTGCAAGGCACTCTTGGGTAAGAACTTAACACTACACTACACCTGCTCGACAAATGTGTGGGGCATAATACCCACAACAACACTTTATGAAATGATGTGATTCCTCAAACGTTTCCAAAAATTTTTAAAATTCCAAACAATTCAATATCTTACAAAATAAAAAAATTGTATCTCTAAAAATATATATAAGTGAACGTATCAGAAAGTAGCATCTAGCTTTCTCCTGTGTTAGTTTCTTCAAAAATATTTCTATTTCAACACAATTATTTAATATCCATTTTACGACGTTCAACATTTCCACTCATATTGATTATTATTATTTGTTTACTTTTTGTTATATCTCTTACAGCGTGTTGAAATAATACACCTTACGTTTAAATAATAATAAAAATAAAAATATATCCGAAACCGTAACCGAAAACGATAAAAAAAGTTTCGGATAGTGGTAGTATAAAAGTGAAACATGCTACGATAAATTTTCTTCGGCTGAATTTAATGTTTAAAGCTATCGATTTTACATAATGCCTACAAATAAAGTGTAATTGTGACCTTATAAATATATTATATCTTTTTTTGCAAACCGTAAATCATGTAATATCCGTAACTGAAATTATCCGAAACAATTGAATAATCCAAAATAATTTCAATTTGCATTGTTCGTAGAATAAAAAGAGTAATTTTACTCACCTCATCGGCTTAAAAAGAGCTTGCACGCCATTAGGGTAGTCAATAATAAGCTTCAATTGAGTACCTCCCTCTTTTTGCTCTGTTAAAGAAAAAAACAATTTTTGTGCATATTATAACTAAGATCACTTCATAACGACCTTCAAGGTAGTTACATTCTAGCTATTTAGGCTAAGCTTGAAAGTTGTCTAGAGAAATAAATGATCGGCTAATTGCTTTACTTCGATATAAAGGATCTAATAGTAAATATTAAATGTACTACTAAACAATGAAATCCATTTAAGAGATTAAAATATTCATGTCCAATTGGAAACAAAGGGCGAGATTGTTGTGGCACTGTTGTCCGCCGGACCGCTTACCCCACAACTGATTGCAGACCCGACTTCATTTAATATACATACCTCGCCTGTTTGAGCTTCTGAATACACGCAGGTGGAAGAATGTAATATTCTAGCACACTTGATCAAACTTGATATATTTAAATTGGTTTTGCGTGCTCAATTTACGAACTATAATTTAGTATAACTGTTGGCCAATAGTAATTAAGCCAACATTTTAACAATTTGATCGGAATCGTTTGGAATCTGTATATAGGCTTAGGCGTCGGGCTAACAATTAAAATTGGTCCAAAACCAGTGCCAGATAACTTGTTGTGGTCATTTAAAGTGTCTGACATTTTGCAGAACTATTTAATTTATTACACTAAATTGCGTCACTCTAACTCCATTCACTACGTTGCTTGCACATTGAATTATAATTTGTGATCAAATATTTTCATTGCAAACAACATTCGAATTTAATTGTTAATTTTTGTATCACTGTGGAACACAACACGACCATTATTTTTACGTAAATATTAAATCTGGAAAAAATTTGGCTGTGGTGGAATCATAACTGAAAATAAAAATCAATAATCATAGTAGTAAAATTTGTAAAAATACGTATATATCCTTTTTTGAATCTATACTATTTTAAGACTCACCAGCGTGCAATACAGTCGCAGTGGCCATGTCCTTCAGAAGCGCTTCCACCAAAGGTTCCCCATCTTCATAAAGTTCATGTTGAGCTATTTTCAACTGGAATTTTTCCAAGTTAGACGCGTTCACACTAAAACAATGATATTTAACTTGACCATTCTGAATTCATAACTATTGAACATAAGCTCATATATATTTCCTTGCATAAAATGATCATAAATAACTAGCAGCGCCCACACGTCGCCAAGGAAAATGGCATGGCGTCTGTAGCATTAGTGTGTTTTTTTTTATTTTTAATTGTAAGTCTATTTAAAATATGACAGGCTCTCAAACTCACATCCTAAAATCTGATTTAATGTTTGCAATATAAATTTACTTTCAACATAAATTGGAAATCTGTAACTGTTATAAAGGATTAAATACACTTTAATTCCCTATTTCTAACCCACGGGGGAACAAATTATTTTTTTATGTGAGTAGCCGACAAACGAGCAGAAGGAAGAACACCAAAGGCATTACTAATGCGTTATCGGCTAAGAGAGAAGAAAAAAAAACGGAAAGAAAGTACTGGCTCTCAAGCCCCATGTCGGAACACGACGAGTTGTTGGCGGCTGACTTAAACAGGAGGATGGTAGCATTGGGTAGGCTTCAAGTATTTCAATCAATACCAGTAATAATATTAATGATTTAATAGTAATATTGATAATGTTATCCTTATGCGAAACCCTACCACCATGCAGGGTGGCTTCTGTCGCCTCTTCTGACACCCTTTTATGCCAGCATGGGATTGGGGTCGATATTTTAGGTATCTGTATCTGTACAAGCCTACGTCATGAGCAGGACGCGGGGAGCAGGGCCAGCGGAGGCGATCGGCGCTCGCGCGGCACCCCGGCATCGATAACCCTTACGAGTTAGGTGTATCATAGTTTTGTTTGTAAATAAAGCATCATTATTGTGTCCGAAAAATGTATACTATTTGTTTAACAGGAAGAATATAAGTAATTTAACAAGGTTGGAGATTTAAAAACCCTACCCAACAGTATCTGTATCAATATATCTGTATAAATATTTCATAATATTTATTTCAGAGTATTAATACTAAGTAACATGCAAAATAACAGATATTTGATAAAATCTCCATAAATTTTTGATCCTTAATTTCAAGTCTTAGAGCGTGAAATTTTGAAATCTAAAATTAGTGTTATTAATTTTCAACTTTAAAATTAATTTTATGGATTTCATTGCAAAAATGCCGGAATTCCATACAAAATTACTGTCATGATTTAACTCCCTTAGGGATACAGTTTCCAAAATGGCTTTTTAGTGCATGTCAAGTTATAACACCTACCTTGATATGGATATAGTTAATTCAGTCAATATGTACAAAGAGTTGATCGAATTAAATCGTAGGTATTTGAGTTAGTCTAGTAAATTATTTGGATATCTAATCATTGTAAACGTTCTGTATATCATTTTATGTCACCTAATTTTATTTGAGTTATGAACGATAAGAATTTATTACGTTTATCCTGTATATAATGAAAACGTTTGGTACGTCTATCGTTCTAACCACGTTGTTCTTTGGTAAAATTATTTATCATATATAGTAATATTAGATAAGAAATTAATTTGGATGAAATTAATGGTGAGAATGTTCAACCATTTTTGGGTCCTTGCTAAGCTTCCTTGTTTCAAGTACCCTGCTGAATAACAGACGAGGTTACAGCGCAATGTTCCTCCTGTCAAAGATCTCCAAGCCAGGGTTTAGTAAGTGTGTGGCGCTTTCAACTAAAGTGACGAAATGAGTTTTGAATTTGGAACTCTATTTAATTTAATAATAGGTTGAACGCATTCGCTTCGATGAAGTCCAGGCTGGTAATAATAATGCGCGATTGCCTACACGGCGTTGGTTAACCAAATAAAATAAAAATACGCGGGAACTCTGGAACGCTCTCAATACATTATTTTGGTCCCTTGTGACACAATCTAGTTTTATTCTATTAGTTGAAACCAATGTAAAACCTTAAATAAAAAGTAATACCTAAATTCATTGATCTGTTTAAATTTTCACAAGGCTGTTCCAAAGTGCTGTTTTAAGCCTGTCAATCAGGGCGCGCAGTGCGGCGCGGTGTCAGCTGTCTATTTAGTGATAGGTCACCTACGACAGCTCCACGGCAGCTATTACCATTAGAAATGATACGCATTTCTAAAGAAAAAAAGTGTATGTTACTTTACTTTGACATGAATAAAAAAGTACTTTTTTTGCGTTTATGTAAACTGACCCAAAAAATCACAATGTGATATTAAATCCAAAGATTCTTTTTTTAATGCAACGAATAACTTGAAAATTTGACCGATACTTTGTTACAATTCAGACAAATCGAACGAAATATTCTCATTTTTTTCACTGACGGATGCACTCGTGCGAAGCCGAAGCATGTCACTTGTTGATTAATAAAATAATATGCTTGTTATATACAGTTTAAAAAGTATTTAAGTGTTTGATTGACATTGAACTGGAGAGGTTTTACCGTCGTGCTGATGTTTGTAATGTGATCTAACCTTATGTATACCGGGTACATGACAGTTTACAAGACTTTTGACAGGAATAAAAATCTTTATAAATTTAAATAAGTTACTCACATTACTTTTAAATACAACAAAGCCCTTGTGTATCCTGCCAGTGAGTTATAAGGACCTACTCAAAGATGGGTGTGCGCAACTTACATTGCATTGTTATAATATACTGACCCAGAGAGGTTTTACTTGTGTATATGGAGGATAATGTCTCGGTTATATGGATGTTCCCTCGAGCATTCATACAAAATCTACGTACTCGCGCAGTACGGAAGACATCTAGTAAAATAAAAACTCGTTTATATATTTTAATATTATGCAATTCATATAAAAGAGTTTATACCACACCGAAACTTCATTTTCGTCATTTTTTGTCATTAGCATTAGAATTTACCATTATTTATACATATACGTTATACATATTATCGTAGCTTATCAATTCTTTTGACGTGGACCTGTATTTTAAATTTATCTTACACTCTTGACCGACTGAAGGCACTCATTGAACATGTAAGAAACCAAATACAACTATGTAGTGGCTATGTAATGTGGTAATGTTACATAATAGTAATAAAACAAATTGTGTTTTCTATTTTCATTCTCAATTTGTATTGATATAATAACATTGGGTACACAAAATCGCTGATCGTATTTGAGATTGCTCAGAATTATAACTTCATATAACGTTGAGAACGGTATTTGATATTATAGGTATGCACAGGTGGGTAGTGTTATTTTCACCAAAAAAAAGCGATAACAAATTTTGAATACGCGCATAACTTTCGAAAAATTATAGAGATGCCTGATTCGAGCCCACATAATGGTAGACCGATTTCCAAACCACTGCGCTTCAAATGGTCTTGTTATTTTAGACGAAAAATATACTCACTGCATTTATCTTAAATACCATGTCAAGGCTTGGTTAACGCTAATATTTTTTTATAGGTGAGATAAGATAAAGCATGATCGAACGAAAAAAACACATTTACATGGCTGTTTTAAAATTTAAGCACACCCTCTTAAACCTGATCGTTAATGTAGAGATTTACATGGGAGATTTTCCGGCGGCGTCGTGTTGGTTTTGGCTGCGTGGAACACATAAGTGGACGTGATTTGCCTGCTAGAGGTGAGAGAAGACTACAGGCGACACGACGCACAGAACTGAATACTAAGAAGCCTCGTGTAGCGTTCTCGATTTGTGGCATGCTCCGATAACCTGCATTTAGAAATCAAGCCGCCAGCTGCTATAAAATTTATCGACTCTCTTTTAGTGCGAATTGTGTTGGCGTCAAATGGGAATTTAAAAAGCCCGATTGTTCCGTTTTAGGACAAATGGATGTTTATAATTCCGCATGGCTAATCGAATGCACTTTTGGGCTTAAGTTTCACTAAGCGAACCTTGTTTAGTAGAGTGAAGAGTTATTTTAGAACTAGATGGTTTAGCAGACGTTGGTCTATCGCTTTGTATGTATAAATATATTGGTGTTATGTAACATATCTAATGTAATTTACAGAATATAAACATTTTTTGTCTATGAACACTGAATTACTCATTATTGTAACTTATTTATGAATTATCGTCTCATCCAAACAAACATACTGAAAGAAATGCGATCAGCAACAGACACAACAATAGTTGAGTATTAAGATTTCCGGTTGGAATGGTTCTGCCTTATAATATAATAACATTATTTAAAAACAACTTTCTTTTTATACTGCCGTGATCACAATATTTATTGCAGGTTTCCTGTCGCAATATTAAAATTCAGATTTGCAATAAAAAGAAATATCATAGTCGTAGACAAAACGTCTCGTTCGACATTCTTGCGAATGAGAAAATTTAAGCAAAAAATCTGTATATCACAACAACCCTTTTAAAGGATACGATACATGATTGTTGCTATAAGAGGTCTCGTCATATCGTGAGCAGCGTTGAGGAAACCTTCATGCATTCATTCCATTTAGTTTTATTGTCAAAGACCCGCGCCTATCTCGGCGGCTCCGTAACTGGATTTTAAATAAGATTCCTACAAGGCTTGTGAAATTTGCTTTACAAGATAAAAAAAGGTCGCCTCGTCTGTTACGTATAGAATCAGCTTGTCATAGAACTATGACGTTATGATCCTCTTTTTATAGGCGGTATCGAAGGAAAATGTGAATAGAGAATAGCGAAACCTACACGTATTATGTTCTAGCAGGGCCGTGGTGTTTTTTCATTGTGCTTGCAATGTTCCTATGAGATTTGGTCTAATATTTACTTTCGCGAAATTACGTCAACCACTAGAGCGACCAACTTGTTTGGTTTTGATGCATACTTCAGAGGTCGGCGCGGATTGTTCGTAAATGATGAAAAGCTCTGACTTTCAGGGTATACCTGCCGACCCAAACATAGCCTCGGGGCTTATACTGTCAATATTTTTTAGTGATCAGCAAATAATTGTAGTAGTGCTCTAGGGTCTACCCTAAAGTGTTAATTAAGTAAGAACCTTGGATATAAACAGTGGCGCAGCCGGTATAGGTCAAATGAAATACAAAATATTTATGTAATTAATACAGGTACGTAGGAGGCTATTATTTATACTAATGTGAGTATGTAATACACGTGTTCTTCAAGGATATGCAGAGGAGTTTTTTGCCTTGTCTTCTTCCCAAACATGAATCACGTTTTAGAAACATTACTAGTAAAATAATGACGTTAAGAGACGAATGTATAAATTATTTAGAGTTTGAGTCCTAAGACCACTTGGTAGCATTTAATGTAGATTAATGATTTTAAGGCACAACTGAAAAGGCATTTTTTGAGACAAAGGCTACATCGTCACCAACTATCGGATAGGGTTGAAGTCAATAGCCGACTTATATAAAAAACGTATGTAGTGGATGCGTTATTTTTCAACATGCCCGTATAGTTTAGAAAGCATACTTAAATAAGACATTTGTAACTATTTCCATCAGAATATTCGCACTGGGAAGTTTAATAGCAGCAATAACGAAGTAACTAACAATTTAATCCGGCAACAGCGCGCTACATAAATCGTACTTGTGGACGTCAGTTGTCGACAACTTTCCAAAATTTTCCTTGTAATGTCCTTTTCGTGTCCTTTTCGCAGAACATTTTAATTAATATTTCTTAACAGAGTAATGGTTTGTCGTGACTTAATTTATAAGTAAAGGTTTTAATCTAATAACGGTTTGAAGCTTTAATTTTGACTGAAAATTTCAAAATAATCACCAATCATTACATAATTAATAACATGTCGTTTTAACTATGGCGGTAAGGTTTCCAAGTTCTTACCTAGGTTCTAAATCCTCCATTTCGCCAATAGTGGGATTCTCTGGTCTCAGAATATTCAGGTCTCGATGGGGGGGAACGATGACGGAATTATCTTCACTTTTTCCCTGTATCTGCTCAAAGATGATATTCTGCAGATCTTCGTAGTGGTCGACGGGCGGTGCTGGTGTACGCGGCTCCGCGTCTCCGCCGCTCGTCTCAGCCGGCGCAGACTGCTCATACTCTCGCGAGTTGTTACTGCCGTTACTATGGAGACAAATAATTATTTATCATTTGTTATAACGGCTGTGTAAAATATGTAATATGAGTTTTTATGCGATATATATATAGGTATATATATTATTTGTGTGAATTAACGCTATATCGTAAGGTTTTTTCGCGAATCATTTGGTGCTAATATAATTTTTATTTCGAATTTGAATAGATATCGACATAAATAAATGGAAATTTTAGTAAGTGAAATGTTGAAGCAAATTTCTTAAAGTCTGTTTAATATTTAAATACTTGTATACCCAACGCAAATTATTCCATTACAATACGTCAAAAGCAACAGTTGTTCAAATTTCTTTAGAAAAAAAAACTGTTAATA
>DWPT01008716.1:0-10048 GCA_018251895.1 Agathymus mariae mariae
GCGAGGGGACCCGGGTTCGATTTCCGGCCGGGGCAGACATTTATGTGACAGATAAATATTTGTTCTCGGGGCATGGGTGTCTGTAATGTCATATTTGTGTATTTCCAAGCCACTCGCAACTTGGGGAACTCTAGTGCGAAGGTGTGAGTGTGTAAGCGTTTAATATTTAAATTTTTTAGATTGACCAGTACTTGCAAGACATCGCCAATAAATATCCTAAAACCGTAACGTTGGTTTCTCCTGCAAATTCTTTCGAAGGTCGTCCCATAAAATACCTGAAGATCTCTAGCACGAACTTCACGGATACATCTAAACCTATCATCGTTATCGAGGGCGGGATGCATGCTAGGGAATGGATAAGTCCTCCAACAGTCACGTACGCCATCCACAAATTAGTAGAGGATGTTAGTGAGAAGGATATGTTGATCCATTACGATTGGATCCTTCTCCCTGTTGCTAATCCTGATGGTTACAAATTCAGTTTTGATACAGTAAGTAATGTATTTATTACCTTGACCTAGACTTAAATAAAATATATTGTGAAGCGATTAATATTTCTGATTTGCCTTTGGATCCCTAATTGTCATAATATTAATGTACCGTTAAACTTGTTTCAGGTTCGTTTCTGGAGAAAAACACGTTCAGTCACTTTGGACACTGATTGCCTTGGAGTAGATGGGAACCGCAACTTTGATTTCTTTTGGAATACTATTGGTGCCAGCAGTAACCCCTGTTCAATTACCTTCGCTGGTAGTGAACCATTTTCCGAAATAGAAGTTAGAGTCGTTAGGGATATTCTTTTAGAAAATCTTGACAGAATCTCCTTATACCTCACCATGCACAGCTACGGCAGTATGATTCTTTATCCATGGGGCCACGATGGTAGTCTTTCGGCGAACGCGTTACGTCTGCATCTTGTAGGCTCCAACATGGCCGATGCCATCCATGAAAAGGCTTTGTCACATTTTCCAAGATACGTTGTTGGGAACTCCCTTCACGTTATCGGCTATGGTACATCAGGTGCGTCTGAAGATTATGCGCATTCTATCGGAATTCCATTTACTTACACCGTAGAGCTACCAGGTCTTCGCCCCGGATTACAAGGATTCCATCTGGAACCTGAGTATATAGAACAAGTTTGCGAAGAGACATGGGCAGCAATTGTCGCTGGGGTGCGGAAATCTGGCGAGTTCTTTAACACAAAACAAGACGATAACTAATGTTCAAAATGTACGTGTTTTGTAAAATTGTGTACCTTTTTAAAAAATAAAACCTATTTAACACCGATTGCATATAAACAGTATAGCTGCGTATTATTAGCATGGTAGTAATATATTTTTATGTCAATAGCCAACAAACGGCCAGGCGGGCGGCATGTTGGGAACTGGTTAACGCAGCCCAATGTTGTCCGTACACCAAAGAGACGACTGGCGCTTTGCCAGCGAAGAACGAAACGGTCAACCTACTTTTTACAGTTATGAAGAAGATGATGTACTAGTAACAGCCTATTAATTTGACCGGTGGTTCATGAAGAGCTTGTGCTTAAAACACACATCAATTTTTTTTTATTTACGTTGAAGTAAATCTTGAGTAAAGCTATATGCCTGAGAGTGATATATAATGTCTGATATAGTGTCTGAAATCTACCACTTGTCCAGCATGAAAGACCCTTGGCAATGTAAAATAATATCGAATCCTATGACAATACATAAAATAATGCTTGACGACAATCCCACCTGATGGTAAGATAATTGTCATGATGATGTCACATGTTTGAGTGCAAGATTGAAAATTTAATAGTAAATTCAAGTACCAATAGGCCTACAGTTGATACGGCATGATAATGCGTGGTATAGCTAACAGTATGAATAAACTCTAGTGATAAATTATTTCGAGAACTTCTGGGTTCCGAAAAGTACATTTCGAATTATGAAGAGCGAGTCACGCCCTGCAGTAAGCTGACAATAGATTATTTAGTACTTATAAGAGTGCTAAAATTATATATCCTTATTGAACTACATCTACGGTGTCAGATAATAGTAAATACTAAGGTCGTTAAATATTCAGAATTAGTTAAAATGTTCATCATACTGATGAACAATAAAATTGTTCATGATTTTGATCTGGTTACCGCTTAATGTAAATGTATGACACCTAATAATAATAAACGTAAGTAGGTACTTCGGTCGACATCTTTCACAAACTCCGGCACAGTCTTTCACGTCTTCGAGAACGCGAATAGAATAAATTTAGAATTTGAAATTGATCCGGCGCTGCGCTCCGAGTTTCAGTAGAATGACGGAGAATTTCAATTAAAAACCTAAAGTTTACATCTCCTGCAGCATTTCATTTTAAACTGAAACGCGTTTGAGATTTGTTTGTTTATTGTTTAGTGGTCTACTGGAGAACATGAATCCTTTATGTTCACATAATATCTGTATTATTGTTATGTCGTTGATATTATTATCTTTCCGTGAAGCCTGCCTGGCTAGCTACCACCCTCCTGCTTGAGTTAGCCGCCAAACGACTCGTAGTGTTTCAGCTGAGAAATTGAGAGCCAGTATTTTCTTTCTTACATTCTTCTCATTTCCTGGCCGACAACGCATCAGCGATACCTTCAGTCTTGGTGATGTCCATGGGCGACGGTGACCACTTATAATCAGGTGGCTCTTCTGCTCGTTTGTCGACTATTACCATAAAAAAAACACTAACTGACGCCACGTCAAGTTACCATGGCCGTTACCGTGTTCTATGTGATTGGGTCGAAATTTTGGTGAGAAATACAAAAATCGTGAACATCTGTTACAATTACAAGATAAAACAGTACAATACCTTTTCCTGCTTTTTTTTTATGGTAACAGCCAACAAACTTGTCAACTGGTTTTATTTTTTGTTATTTGCTGAGAATGGACGGGCTTCAGTCTCATTAATATTTTTTTTAACAAAACCTTAATCAATTTCAAGGGCAGCAAGTCATTTCATGAGTTACTTAATGTAGTTGATAGCTGTTTTTAATTTTCTTTTTTCCTCCCAAACGCTATCTTCAGTATATCAGAATTAATTACGCGCGGTTTGCGTTCATTATTAGCTCATCTGACTACATCAAATTTCAACTGTTTTTTTATAAATACGGAGATAATATGTTGCATGGGACAGACAGGAAAGTGATCCAGTAAGGAATATGTTTTTAATTGGATGTACGAAACTCCAAAAACTATTAAGGAACAGATATTCTGATTGTATTTACTTTGGATCCAGTCAGCGATATCATCCGCGTTTTCTTATAGCATCCCTTTAGAAATGGCGTGAGATTGGCATGAACTTTTCCAATAAAACTCAAAGGAAAGCTTCGCAAGTATTAAAGGTTTGCTGTAATAAAAACGACGGAGTTTATACTTTACTCAGAGTCAACTATTTTAAGAAATTGTGAGTCAACAGTGACGGTATCAAGATCTTGTATAAGTTAAGTCTTATATAAGTTAGGTGGTATGGAATGTAAAATACGAGGACCTTAAGTTACTGCTTCGATATTTTTCAGCAGGTCATCACTAACTGGGGAATTAGCTTGGATTCCAAATGTTGAAGAAGTCGGTCACGGGTCAATTTTAGCCACCTGTTGAATGACAGCTAGGTCGAAAATATGTAAGATTCCGTTCGTCTACACACTTTTGTTATAGTTCGTTAGAGCATTGCATGTAGTGCAGTGCTATTTATTATATTCAATGTGTGTGTGTGTGTGTGTGTGTGTGTGTGTGCGTGCGTGTATATCTAGAACCGTATAAGTATAGGTATTACTGCATCATTATTATTTATCATTCCTTATAATTGTAATACGATTCCTTTCGTGTTTGTTAACTTATTTTTGTAGGTGTGCAATATGCCTTTTATTTACATGATGTATAGCAAATGGAACTTCGTTTTAATTGAGTTTCCCACGACGCGTCTCTTTTTTTCTGTTTTTATTATCTTTAATATTCTTGTGCAGACATAAGAAAGTGGTAAAAGAAATGTGTTCAAGTTTATAAAAAAGTGAAGTATTTTTGTTATTTTTCATATACATTTAATTTTCTGATCCGTGGTTTCCACCCAGCTGTCGTATATGCACTAATCATGAGTATATTTCTTTTGAAAGTCCTGTATCTAGTTCGTTCATAATTGGTCCAAGACACAGTTACATTTCTAATTCGCCTTTACAAAGTTGCATCAAGTCGGATGTCACAACAACTCCATTCAGAAACTTCACTTAGCTCCTATTGTCATGGCGACTATTGTAACATAAGCTTATGCTAATAATAGATGTGTATCGTGAAGTACTTCAAACGGGTCTGGTATCTTGATGACAAATGTTTTTAAATGACGTTTGTGCTTATATAGCTTCGTTATATTGTTTATGACATTAATTTGAATTTTCAAGCGACGTGTTAAAACACAGCTTGTACGCAGAGAACAAAATGCGTTCACCACAAAATCCTTTCCATTAAAAACATTAGTGGCAACGCCGTCCATTTGTACGATTAAATCCGTCACTTATATTACGGATTCATATCTCAAAAAGGCTATGCTGTATATGTATAGGTTTTCTCTTTCACTAAGATTTTTCTAGAAAAATGTTCTTTGAAAAATATGCTTCTAACATATGATGCATCTACTATTTATTTGGTACTTCAATGTAAATAAGAATATTCTAATAAATATTTTAAAATTTTCGCTTGTACTTTCGTTTAGAAAATATTATTTTTCACAGAGCAGTAGAAGCAGAAAAATAATATCCTTAGTCCAAGATGACTCAAGTCAATGTATAAAAAACTTCAATAGCGTATTTCAGTGATACTGCAGCGTCATGTTTTGTCGCACAGTGTTCCTTACAGGTATTACAATAACAGTATTGAAGCGTTTTCATGTCCTTTTTAAGCGCTCAGTAAGTAAAACAACGCTCAGTTTTAATTCATAATACTTAAAAAAATAGTAGTATAAGTTTCAACCTCTAACTAGCCTTCTGTATTGTTGGTTTCTCTCCTCGGATTTGAGGAAGCCCTCACTGTATTATACCGCTCGGCACCATTGCGGATTGATCGAAGATTTAATGGCTAACCAAAGAGTCATAAGTTCTCATGCGGCCTTAAAGCCTCCGCCGTGGCTTAGCGGTTACTTAACAACAACAACTGGAATCGGCTGCTTGGAAGCGCTCAAGTAATTTTGCCATTAGAGTTGACCATTCTGATCAACCGCGTCCCTGTTTGCTAACTCTATGGTCCACTTACAACCAATACAAGATACAGAGCTATGAGCTCTGTCTGTTTGTTTGTTGAATTTACGGTATCTGTTCATCAGTGAGCATATTTCACAATTTACCATATCTTTTTATCAGTGAGTCAGGTAATCAACGAAGATGAAGACTTTAATTAAACCGATTATTTGCTGGAACGTGTTCAGTACGATAATGTCGGTGCATGACGTTGTAAAGGGATCCTGATCAAGCAATTTACACAAAATATTCCTTTAAATGTAATTTTATTTACGGCTTTATTTTGTATTTTCAGCTTCATTTAAGTAACCAATTCGATATTTTTGGCCATGTCTAATCGTCTATTCGTATTTTTATAAACTTGATAGTGGAGGTCCGTTTGTACTGAATGGATAGGAATTTAGATGTTTTTATGAAGTGCAAGACAATTACATAGGAAAATACCAAAAGAAAATTGGTCTGGCATCCCATACATGTAACTGGATAAAGGTCTTCAAAAATAATGTATATGATAATTTTTTATTAAAATTAAAAGTCGATAAAATATTTGCTTTTCCTACTTACTGTGGGGCGGAAAATTACGCTAGGAATGATGTGATCACGCTGATGTGATAAACATTGAAAGTACTTGAAAATTGGTTTTATTAATCACAACAAAGTAACAAATATTTTGTGGTACCTGTACGTTATTTTATGTTTAGCAACACATCTACTTTGTATATTGACTATGGTATTCTTCACTATACGTGATCTGATGTATTCAGCAATATATTTTTATCACGATCACCCAAAGATCGTACATGCCATGTGACGGCTCACCGTCAATTATGTGCGTAGGGTCATCTTTTACTTAAAGATTTTCCTTCTTAAAAAAATAAGCATTTAGGCATTAGGACTACCACGCTAACGCCAAGTACACCCCCGAACTGTTAATGGCCAAAAAATAAGCAATAAATTTACTTGGTAGCAAATCTCGTTTGACTTTTAGGAAAAAAGTGGTAACGTTTTTGTTCATGCTTGTGTCGTCGAAATTAAGCTGCGTTATAGTTCCTGGTGACTTCCAGAACCAGCGGTCTTACAACACTGCGCCGTGTGTTATTTATGTTACAGCGTGCATTTCAAGCAGGACAGCGGAATCATAAACCCCGCAAAACTTGTATGTATTATTTGTATGGAATAAGCAAAAACATATCTATCTTTCTAGAACTTTAGAGTGTAACCCAGCGTCACATGAAGTCACTCTGAAATAGAATTGTGGTTGAATGAAATTAGCTTCACTCATCCTTGAGTTCAAGCCAACTCACAATTCTCGCGGTGCAACTAAACGAAGCAACTATTCCCTGGTTAACTATTGGAGGGCTTTGGCCCAGTACAGTCTGTAGTCGTATGTAAAATGTATATAGTAGTGTCGTGTGTGACAAAAGATAGGCGAAGAGGACGGTAGCATGTACTTGGGTTGCATGCAAAATTGGAAAACTAGTTAACTGTATTCTTGTTAGCTGTCAGGGATCATCAATTTCGATTAGACGACGCGTCTTCCTTCGTCATTTATTATGCGCGAAGGATTGGAATAGTCTGCCCGGGTTGGTGTTTCAATCCCATTTTAGTGTATTTTACTTTAAGTGAAGAATTAATAGGTAATTTTTAGTCAATGAGCTTTACCATCTAAAGCTACATCATCCCTTACCATCAAGTGTGAATTTAGTCAAACGCTGATTTATAATAATAAAAAAAAGACGCAGGTTACTCAGCAATTAACATAAGAAATCATCATCATATTAGAAAGCACAGCATATTCAACTTAATTAAAGATTTTGAATGGCTTACCGTAGACTTGAAATAGGTAAGGCCTGGTGTACAATTTTGTTACATTTCATTGTTTTGAAGTGGGAAATGATTCGACAGATTCCAGATACTGATAAATAAGAACATTAAGGATTATGTTGCGTGTTCGTTGTGAACGTATGGTAGGTTATTTTCTCCGTCGACCTTTCAACACAGCGATATAAAGAACTTTCAAGTACGTAGCTTTCTTAATGATGCTTTTTTCTGCCGATTCAAGCGATAATTCGTTTTTACTACTCACGTAATTTCATAACGTAGTTTGAAAGTTGTGAAACCAAGTGTTGAAACTATAGGTCTCTCTTTCTAGGTAATTGGGTGTTGACTTCTATCATGCTTTAGCATGTAATGTCGTAGCGGCTACGAAAAGTCCTAAAGTCGTGTCTAAAGGCCTCCGATATGAATTAATAAGTACTTCAGGCCAGCCTACTGAGTCTTATTTTGTGCCGTATTGACATGGCCTGAAATAGTGACCATAATCCCACGCTGGCAGAACGAATTGCCGTAACAGGCGACAGAATCTAGCCTGCTTGGTGGTAGGGCTTGGTGTAAGGATTATATTATCAATTAGCAAATGCCCTCGCTTCGCTTCAGAAAAACAAACTTATTCTTAACGGTTTTTCTAGTTCTGTGAATTAGAAATGTATATATTAAATCATAACTTTTTTATTTATAGACAGATTGCAATGAAACAAACTTTAAGTATTAAGTGACGCTTACTGCAATACATTGGTGAAAACCAGAACGAAATTGGTTACAGACAGACAAAAATTTTAACAACTATTGTTTTGGGTTCTCCTGCTTTAATAAAGGACCCTAAGAATATTTTTACTCATATATCGTTCATGTACAGAAATCGATCAGTTAGAATTTTATTATTAGTATAGATATTGTAATTAAGTTTATATTATAATTACTGGTCTTGGCAGACAAAGTGTTAATGACGCCTTGCTAGGTGACTCGTCGTCTCGTTTATCGGCTATTCATCTAAAACACATAAAAGGCTATAAAAACAAAAATGTAGATTCATTAAGAAATCCTTTCACAAATGCTCCGCACTCACATCTTTGCACTAGGATTATTTTTTTTGCTTGTGGCATGAACATGGACGTACACAAGTAAAACATCACGATCCGACACAATTATAATACGACCCGAAAATATACATTTATCGGCCGAGAATCGAATGCGAGGTCGGTCGCTCTTTACCAGAGCAAAGTTATAAGACCGTGTTGGTTTCTGGTAGTAATGGGTTTTGTTCTTTAAACACATTTCACCCCCGACATTACGGTAATTATAATTAAATACAAAAGGCACGATAAGCATTCTCTCTGAACTACAGTGGACTTTAAACAATGTGAATTTGCGCGCGATATTCCATACTAACCGGCACATGGTACTTGACGGAATTTCATAAAATATTTTGCGGTTGAACAAATATGTTAAAGAAAAATAACATACAACAATTTGTTATGTTACTATTCCTTGCATCTGTATTTGTTTATTGATTGGAATAATTCCTACTGAGGCTATAATAACAAAATTATATTTATATCACATTGATAATACTATATTGATAATTAATTATATTCTTATATTGTGAGGGGTATATGCTAGCATGCCGCGGCGCCAGCTTAGTTCCTGTTCACAAAGGTCACACAACTTTGCCATCTTTTGTAAATAGCCAACTAACGAGTAGACATGGCACCCGATGGTGAATGTCACCACCGGCCACTGGCAACCATAATGTCAAAGGCGCCAAAGTGGCGTTGCCGACTAAACATTTTAAACGTATTAAAACTTATAACATAACCTATCTTTATAGACAACTAAAATGCAATTTTCTATAAAATTATCACGTTCGTTATTAAATTAGGGTTGAATTATTTTTATAAACTGTCACATACAGATGTCGCTAGGATAATTACGACTTACGCCCTCTATAACGTCACATTGAAGTATCAGATGCCCCTACTAAACAGCGAGAGCCGCACGCACTTCACCGGGGGACTCTGTTCCCTCGAGTTCCAAGCCCGGGTTAAAAGGATGACTGTTGTTAAAAGGATGACGCCGATGGGGCGGTGGCGATGGAAGAACCCATTTTTGTTGTTGTTGAAGTATCAGAGGTTCTGCGTATGAAACTTTCCTGTTATGTAGGTGTTTTTGCAGCCGCAACATCATTTCGACTAAATTTAGTGTTAGTTTTTTAATTTTCTGGCTATCGAATGTTATGAGAAAATCATTGTTCCTTCTACTATTTTACCCTTATATTTCTATCTGTATGGTGTGTGAATCTTTGAACTTAATCACTTAGTCACTAAATAATTAATTAGTATGATTTATCACATAGTTATTATTATTTTTGTCTGCCTGACCATGTATAGTATTAATACCATTCAACAGATTTTGGTGATTCTTGGCACATTTTGAACTTATATTATAGGTCAAAACTATAGATAATTAAATTTTTTGTATAAATAGGGAGCAAACTTTCAATAAACATTCATTATAGTTCTAGCTATCGACTTTCAATCATTTCCTGAGAACATACATAAACGATATTCCGAGTTAATGCATTTTGAACTACCCGCACTAGAGTTCGTTCGTTTTTATCACTCAGTTAGAAAAATATCCCATGCCCGCCACTAGGCTGCATGCAAATGGAACGAAATCGATGAATATTTGCATATAATCCACAATAATATGGAGAAAATGAGGATGAATGAAATGAGTAAAAGCTATATTATTATTATTAACAGGAGCACTATTGTGATTAAAGATTAACAATACATCAAATTGTAATTGAATCGGGATCCAATATTAAATATAATCAAGTTTTTAATTGAAAAAATACGATCAAGTACCCTTAACAATGATAATTGTGAATTCCAATTTTCGAATGCGAATCAGGCACGGAAATTTATAATATAATACTGTGATTCAAAGGTGAGTCCCTGTCAT
>DWPT01008717.1:0-10047 GCA_018251895.1 Agathymus mariae mariae
CCTACTGTTTACATTTTTCTGAATATCAGCAGTATCAAAACTGATAGTATCGTAAATTAGAGAACTGTTTAAGTGTCAATCATATAAGACTATAGCGTAATACGAATGATAAATCAATTAGAGTTAATTTGGAACAAAGTGAACCTTGAACTTCAAGTATCATATATTTAAAAAATTTGAAGTGCTGAAGAGAATAACATAAAGCGGACAGATCGACTTAACGTTATATATAAGTATTAAATGCTTAATCAAGACGATAATTTCCCAATTAGCTGAAGAACATCAGCAGTACTGTGATAGGGGTGTCAATTACTTTTTAAAAACGTTTTAAACATGAATAAAGCTATTTGAATATGTAAGATCAAATTCTCGAATGAAATTAAGAGGCGCCAAAACGCTGCCATTACACAATGTACACAAAACGAAGCGGAGCTAGTAACCGTAGTCCCCTTTTCTCCATTTTACCTAATTACGTTTATCGTGAGTGCACACAAATTCCGGTTGTCGGCATTCAGGGTTGTCACATCCTTTGTCCGCACGCAAGAGGCAATTGCGGCGACTAAGCGAAATAATATTGAACTGAAGTGCCGCCTGGAAACATGCCAAAGTAGGAGTATTAATTTTTAAACATTTAAGTATAATGAATGCTTGATCTATGACTTGTTTAAAATGTTTGTAGTAGTGTTTTCGTGCAAGATGTAAAATAGTCAATTTTATGAACTGGAAAAACGAGGTATATGTCCTACGTTTGACTGCATGTATTTAGGAAAAATTATGTATGTCCAACCACAACTTAGACTTTCTTCTTATTTTTTTTGTGTGTAGGGAACAGCTTGTCAACTAAATCAACAGCAGCCTTTGATGATTAGGAATTAGGATATATTTTGAAATAGGTTTAACATTTTTTTAAGCTTTTTTATAAAATAATAAAAATCAACAAAAACAAAAGTATGTACGTTATAGATAATTTCGAAATAAAAAAATCAAATAACCAACACTGGAATTACATGTTATGCATATTTCCAAAATATCGTGTATATTATATAACCTGCTTTAGCTTAGGGTTAGTTAGATAGCTCAGTTGTAGTATGAAGAGCTGACTGAAAGTTTAGACTCGAGGGCCTTCATTTATTAAGGACAAAAACCTGGCAGGAGTTCTGGGGCGTGAAAAGTGTAATAAACTTTACAACTAATCTAGCGAATCATCAGATATTTGGGTCAACGAGAATCCGAAAATCCATTAAGTCTCTATATAAGAGCAAGAAACACAAACTATTTTATGATTTGAAACGTATATGATCTCGGACATCACGTTTTAACTATAACGGGTACTTACAATTTATATGTTTTTTACCCATATTTCGATCCAATTTCATGGTAATATAAACAAATAACGAGGACGACCGCCTGGCCCGGTCGGTAGTGACCCTGCCTGTCGAGCGAGGTGTTCCTGGTCTGATTCCCGGCCGGGGCTGACATTTATGTGACAGATAAATGTTTCTTCTCGGGTCTTGGGTGTTTATAATGTCATATTTCGGTATGTCCATGCCACTCGCAACACAGGGAATCCTAGTGCGGGGGCGTGAATGTGTAAACGTTAAGTTAATATAAACAGAGTTTTTTTGAGTGTAAGAGCCTCCATACATCCGTGAGTGTAAACCAACTGCTCCCTGCTGAACCACAGACGAGTCTATGGCGAACTGTCGCACCTGTTCAAGTTTGCCGGGCTCTGTATCGCTCGATTTATTACCAACGGTACTTGCATGTCGGTAGTGTATTTTACCCGACTGGCTAGCTACCACCCTCTCATAAAATTGACCGAAAAATGTTTCATAAGTGTTTCGGTCGCCGTGTCGGGGAGCCAGTAACAATGCGGTTGCCCTGCTTCGTTTCCGATCGGCAACACTTGGGTGATGAATTTAATGTTACTGAAGTACATGGGCCACGGGACTACTTCCCGTCAGGTGGCTCGGCTGCTCGTATGTCGACCAGTTCCATAAACGTAATGTAGTTTTTATTGCAACTCCAATAAAAAAAAGACGTTTCAAGACGGTTTTATACCGTTATAAATTTGAATCGATTGGAAATACGCTGGAACCGCAAGCACAGTTCAATGCACTACATAGTGCACCCATTTTAAATATGAATTTGACGTCGTTCGCAATCGTGAATTTTCCAATCTATTTAATTTTCATTGAACCTCCCGAAGCCTTAAACTTGCACAGCTTTAACATGTACAACGTAATGATTTCAACCCAAGCTTAAAAACTTGTAATTATATTTATTTTTTTATTTATTTTTATTTAAGTACACATACTTCTGCAACTTATAACATTAAGGATCTTGAACATGCACAAAGATTGTTTTAAAGATATCGAACAAAATCATTGACTATGTATATTAGTATTAGTTTTCATGGCATTTTCAAACCTAATTACTTCGTCGAATCACATTTAAAAAACGCATTAGTGCCAAGATATTATCTACCTACAGTTAATAACAGTATTGATGGCACAATACACGTTTTTAAAACCATATTCGTGCGGCTACTGTCGATCGTAAGTGAGTCGTCCGAAGCTGCCGTGCGTCAGGATGTTCGCTCAACGTAGGGTAAGGTAATCGATTGGTTACCGATGAACACCAATCGTAGTTATCGTCGACTTGGGAGTTTCGTGGCTCGTTCAAAACCTCGTTAGTCGTGGGAAGGGTTACATCAAAAGTATTAAGGCGGTGGTCCACATATAATCAGCCGTTAACGTGTTCGTGGGCAAACTTATCAGTTTCTGTCGCCGTATTACTCCAGTAAGAGTCAACGGACCACAGAAGTTCTGCCTATGCAACATCAGCCAAGTCAGAATATCTGTAGAAAACTAGCGATAGAAAACGTGTTATGTTTCGTTCCCACGTCCTTAATTCCTCAACCTAACATTGAATAGGTCTAACCAAGTTTTAGTTTAGGATCACATACATTAACTTTATTTGTTGGTTCGTATGTAAAATAAATCTACTCCTTATTTCACCTTCGTCTATTACACTGCATAGCTTTATACACTGATAAAAATTGCTCTTGCACATTTTAGATAAAATGAACTTATTACTCCGCATACAAAATTCCAACATTTTTTTTTACATACCAAATTTCAAATAATAAAATATGAAACAAAAACGACCGCAAAATATTAATACCGTGATTGTGAATTAATGCAACTGAAATATTCATTAAAGCGAATTCATATTAAATGAATTTAAATAATTTTTAAACTGTGATCAATTTCGTTTCCAATTATAGCTGAGAATACTTAAATACGATAAAAACATAAGTGAGAAAAGGTCCGATAATTATTTCCCTTGACCTAAAATATTTCTCCATCTAATGGGAAACCATTAAATTCCCATTTTAGATGAGAAATTACAAGAGTGTTGCCATAACTTTTTTTTTCAGTACTTTTAGAACATTTTTAATTGTGGCTTACGTGTAGGTCAGTAAGATTACTGACATATTTCTGGTTTGCCGATCAACGAGCAGAAGTTATATCATTCTTATACGAATTTAATTTGATCAATGGGAAGACCTTTCTACGGTAGAATTTTTAATTACTATTACTATTTAATTATTAATTATTTTGTTGTTAAGGCAGTTGCTAGGCTGTTGTGACTACAATAAAAAAAAAGTTCTTCATCTTCGATATATCTGATACCAACTTCACAGAAGATCGTTATTTATCATACACAATCAACATATAT
The DNA here is from genome assembly GCA_018251895.1 of Agathymus mariae mariae. Classification (NCBI taxonomy): domain Eukaryota; kingdom Metazoa; phylum Arthropoda; class Insecta; order Lepidoptera; family Hesperiidae; genus Agathymus; species Agathymus mariae. The sequence goes on from DWPT01008717.1 coordinate 3,745, forward strand.
ATATGTGCTGTGTTACCAAAGTTTAGATGGACCGTATCATCTATTTATCACTACACATAGTTATTCAAATTTTTAACTCAGTCTTCTGTCAAAGGTGTTTAGAATCATTAACGTATTTTAAAATTTTTTTGCTGCTAGTATTGTAATGTATTGTGTGTAGTATCGTTTCATAAAGGTGCTACCACATTTAAGAAAACCGGCTAAATTAAATCCTCACAAGAGACTATAATCCGCCATGTTGGTCCTATGTGAATTGGCATATTTCACACACCGACTGACATTAGCATTGAATTGAGTCATACGTATAAGAGACAAACGCACAAATTACTCACTATAACAAATTACTACTGTCCACTTCCAAATCAACAAAACGTTTCAAATGCTATAATTATTTTTCTGTTTTCAAATTTTATAAATAACGAACATTCGAGTCGTGGAACATTTTTAATTAACTTAATGAAATCGAAACTTTCAAAATTACTTAATTATTGTATTCTCCTTCAAAGTCTAACTGATTGATAGCTGTGAGACATTTTAACGTTGGACACCAGGCAATTAATAGGATTAATTCAAAAGTAAGGTCACGTTAAAATAAAAAAGAATCTCACTATTAAGAGTAAATGCTCGTAATGAACTTTACAATATTTAGTATACCGAGTTTCAGCATCGGTTATAAATTTAACATTATTAAGGACCCGAAAAACCTTCACTTTAAAACGGGAAAGTTATTGTAATGGCCTAAATTAGTGTACTACGCACGTATACTTGATAAGTTTCATATACAATCTAGTTAAAAGATAAGTAAATAGGTTGATTATATGGATTTGTTTTGAAAATAAGAATACGAGGGAAAATAAGATGACGCAAAAATAATGAACCAATGAAGTCCACAACTTCTTTTCTAAATTAGAAAACTATGATTAGTTTTTTTCTGAAGTTATATATAATTGAACTATGAAATTTACTTTTATTATGTAGCGGGTACTCCATGATACGAATTTATTTGTTGTCAATATTTCGGCCCGAATCTAGTGGTTAGTTCATGTAAAACACATAAATTACAAAGTTTAGTGCGTGAAGATACAGTAAGCGTCGTGTGTCGTGATACGATAAAAAGAAAAACAAACTAGACGTAGGGTAGATAGATTAATCTACCACTAGCTTGTCGACGGTTTCTTCCCGCCACCGCAATTTCGCCGTGACCACGATCCATGCTACTGGGTCGAAATATTGGCAACGAATTAAAACGTATCGGGAGTACGCGCTACATAATAAAATATATAAATTCCGCGATGACATTAGTTTAAAATCATATGAAATTTCGTCCCGTTTGGTTTTGATACACCAGATAGCACGTCTGCAGTATGCTGTGAAGATGATCAAAGGTTTACCGGTGCTTGTAATTTGGTAATTACGCGTAATGAGTATGTTTTTTCAAGTAATGCCAGTAATAATTTATTTTTCGTCGATCCAAAAATACTCAAAATAATTAAAACTTTTGGGACGAAAGCCTTACGTCATACTATGTTATGAAATAAGATAAAGGTGCATAGCATAAGCATGTATAAGATTTATTTTGCTATATTTTTAGAATTAAAGGTGGAAATGGGCGGTTCTGATAATACATTGTTATTGTATATTGTTTTCACAATATTGTACAAACCAGTTATAGATTCTACTTAAACTTCTTCAACCAAGAAGAGGTTACGATCGGAAAGTTTTAGATTAAAATAGAAATACAGCGTTCTACTTCTTTCGTTATTATTACAGCTATGGAAGCTAGCTACGTGCTTCGAAAATAACTAACATATACGAAAACAACAGTTGTAATCCGAATTTTTAACATCTACATATCAACTCAAGTTAAAAACATAAACACCTAGTAAACGGTTATTAATGATTTAAACACAAAATTTGTATTAAGATGTAATACAGAAGCAATAGATAGTAAGTTAGAAACAAATATATCATAGAACTTAGTACTTGTTAACTTAACTGGCGGCCACTTACTGACACTGATCTATATACATGTATACTCATAATAAAATTCTAACTGATAGCTTTCTGTACGTGAACGGTATATGAGAAAAACATTATTAGGAGCCTTTATTAACGCAATAGAACCCAAAGCAATAGTTGTTAGAATTTTTGTCTGTTTGTCTGGGCGTTTGTTCCCGCTAATCTAAAAAACGGTTTAACCAATTTCGTTCTGCTTTTCACAAATGTATTGCAGTAAGCGTCACTTAATACTTATTTCGTTTCATTGCCAAGCATCCATAAACAAAAAAATATGAATATATATATATATGTGTATATCTAATGTACAAAACGACACCATTCCAGAAAAATGCAGATGCTTAAGGTAGTTTTTTCCGAAGCGAAGCGAGGGCATTTGAACGGAGGGATCAAGAACCAATCAATTGTAACATTTTACATACGACAAACATTGAAAAATACAAATTGTTGTCGCTACTCTAGTTTTTATTAAATTGAAATACCCTCTTTTTACTTAATATTGTAGAAAATCATACGGGAAATCATACAGAAGTCATTTTAACAGACTTCAAAAAAGGAGGCGGTTCTACGTGTGTGTGCTCGTGTGTATGTATGTATTTTCTTATATTATATATATATATATATATAATGTAAGAAAAAATATATATATACCGTAGCACGTTGTTTGTGAACCGATTTTGAGCCATTATTGAAATGTATTTGTTGTCGGTAAGACTAACATTGCGTATTTACGGACTTCAAAAAATAATAAGGTTCTATGTTCGTGAAAGTTTATTTAAATTTTCATAACTCAGCTGTTTAAGTACCGATTTTGGAGATAATTTTTTTTTAGTGCACAGTATTGTATATGTATTTTTAAGTGTGGTGAATGTCCGATTATGGGTTCTCAAAATAAAGAATAAACCTTCACTACGGATAGCAATAGTTGAGCGTCGTTTAGGAACCGCTTTTAAATTACTTTTTTATAGTGCATACAGCATGACATGTTGAACATGGTGCAAATGCACTTGTATTTCTCAACGGATACCCGTAACTGAACTGTGTTATGGATGTTATGCTAAACTTCGCGGTCTATGAACTAATTTTGATGTATATTTACTAAATATATATAAAAATTCAGTATGCAGTGCGAATAATAATTGTTTATTTACGTAAATTTATGAATTTTAGTAAGATACTGCTACTTTTGTTTTTGAAGCGCGTTTAATAATGTTTTTTTTTAGTTTTCAATAACTATCACTATCTTTAATGTCCATCGGTATTCTTCCTTGAAAGAACACGAAAAACCCAAAGAAAGCCCCCCTAACATTGACAGATGCACTATAATTATTCGTACCTGGTCCCTGCAACTGGTTGCCACACTGCATCTAAGGGCGCGTGCGCCGGTTGCGGCGGCTCCGCACCCTCCCCGCCCGTCTCTGTCTTCCCCTCCCAGCCCTGAAACCAAAATAACCAACACTGATTCACAAATGTATATACTATATATCTATTATACAATCTATCTATGTAAAAGTTGTAGATCACCAATAGTGAGGATGTGGGTGACTATAAAATGGGCGATGCACTTTGTGCGCTTACATTGTGAAGTTGTGTCGTCGGTACAACTTCACGCTTCACGCTACCCGTTATATTTAGTTGAACTAGTGCATAAAAGAAAGAGTGTACTACAGCTCACATACATAGGTGGAACATGATCGAATCAAACAAATCATGCTCAAATACACTACGAACATTCTATTTTATTACCGTCTATACGTCACATTAAATGTCCGTAGCACCGTAAAAGTACAAACGAATAACTCTGTTTTAGTCACCATGAAAACGTAGCGTGTGAAATCAACAATAAGATAAGTTTTACGACTCGTACAAATGGATATTAATGTAATGCCTTAGATCGTTTCACCGACACCTGCGCGTATTCTTCTACTTAAATGGCCTAATTGCTTATTTTCCTTCTACCACCTACAATCACAAGCATCTTAGTGTCGTTCATACTGTGTGAATGTTAATTATACCTACCTACATACCGTGTAGAATGGACCACACGTCGCCATTTCCCTTTGCAACAGAAAATGTTATATTAAAATAATGGCAGACTCATTTTTCTGATATGTGTAATAATAGTAACTTTCTATTCATATACTTTTATCATTAAAATAGAAAGTTTTATTAGAGCACATGTTATCTTCAATGGGTATTCACGGTTATTGTACCCATGTATGTTAATTTCAGCATTAATTTAAATTTATATTAATATTTATATACTTTGAAATTGAGTAAAAAGATTGTAATTCTGAATTGCATAATTTATACTAGGTTATGGTTTAATCAGAAAATAGTCTTGAGTCAATTTTCATTTTTATGTGTTCATCCTTGCCTCAACCAGTTGTGATATAATGATAAGAAATGCAATTTAATGCACAACAGAATGTTTTTTAATATAAAGGATAATTATAGTAAGTGAAATGATTTTTTACGATTGCAATTATTGCGAAAACACAACATTTAAAATAGCAAATATTTTTAGAAGATGTAATGATTGTATTTATGAATGATGAAAAACTCTTAGGTTTACGAAGGATCGAAAAATTCCGTATTTACCTAGACGGAAAATTCTTATTCCATGCTTTAAAGTTCTTCAATTAATTAGTTCGGATACTAATACTTTTAAAGATTCACTATACTTAGAACTATATTTTGAACACAAATGTAAAATAATTGTTTTTTATTAAATTTTATCAGTGTGCGTAATTTTGAATGATTATAAAATATTTGCAGGCAAAATATTGTGTATCTAAGGTAAGTCCTACTAATATGTGAGAACGTTTGCGCAAAAAGAAATCAAAGGCTACACGAGAAATCATAATCCCACCCGGCTGGTCTGCGCTCGCAGTATGATACATGTATATTTAGCGAGATTATCCGTATACCACAAAAATTACACACGGCTGCGGTAACAATGAAAGGGCAAATATGTCCAGCGGGAAAACTTTTTTATATTTCTTTGTTACACAATCATTTATGACGGGCACGAAGCGCTGATGGTTCGAGCGGTAGGTAAAAACAAATACTAGGTTACATCCCTTTTGATAAAAAAAAAATATTAGCGGGGAGATTTAGATTATGTTGAAAGTTTGTCATTTTTGTGAAATTTATAAGGTGACACGGTGCGGTAATTCGATGTTTGTTGTTATACATCACGTAATAAAGGGAAAAAATGGACGCTTCGTTTTTAATAGCTGATAAGCGAACAGAAAACCACTTAATAATAAGGGGTAAATTAAATGGTCCATTAAAATTCTTAATACCAAAGGCATCACAATCCAAAAACTCTGACACAGAGGCCAGAACAGAAATTGGCTCGTTAGTTGTTCAGCAGATTGAAACAAGACCAGGAAGCCGTGATCCTCAGTCTAGAATGAACCGTGAAATATCTTTTAAGGTTTTAGTTTTGAAAGATGAATAAAAAGTAATCAGCAATAAATAGTCGCTTTTTTATTATGGATGTCCATGGACGTCAGCGACCACTTATCATCAGATGACTTACCTGTCGGACGAAGTAAAAAATATCGATTCATCTCAACCCTCAGAATACCAATATATGTGTGACCTTCTTGTATACAGTTAGTTTGTTTTTGTATTGTAAATCTTAATAATAGTAAAATGATAACCTACCTTCCATTACAAGTGTATGATGAAATAAGTAACACAACAGAAGAGTGAGTAAATAGGCTTTTTCTAAGTTGCCACATACAATCAGGTGACATTGTAATCAAACATTAACATATAATAAATAAAAAATCAATCAATCTTGAAATCGGACTGTTCAATTCCACCAATTTGGTATTTTTTACAAAAATCCGTATAATATCAGTAGTGGTCATTTCATATCAGTAAAGCTCAACAGCTGGCAGATGCAAAGTGAAACTGGAAATCAAATAATTAAATGGACATCCAACACAAACATTTATTTAACTAATTCGACTCTAGGCTTTATTCTCTGCTCTGCGTTTACTCGGAAAACACAATGAAATCAGAACAAATACCAGCCATCCATTCTATTACTTGATCCAAACGGAAATAGAATCCGAGAGCCCGAGCGAGCACAAATTATACAGCCGCACTGGCAGATGATTATTAGGATATCCATGACATTTCTGATGTTGCCACGTTCAGTTTCGAAGCATATCGTAACTTTGTAACAGTACATATTATACAGGGTGTTTGGAAGATCGGTGCAAAGCCGCGAAGGGCAGCTAGTATAGACTATTTAGAACCATTTGAACC
>DWPT01008718.1:0-10045 GCA_018251895.1 Agathymus mariae mariae
CAGTTAGTAAAGTTTACAAGTTTATATACTTCGTATAATTTAAATAAGCGATGTCAACAATACACGTATCCCTCGGCGTGCACACCGCGCCATCTAACAATCGCAACTAAACAGTTGCACTACCCAGTGAGGAGAACGTCTGAGCAGCGCGTTCGAGACCGATATCGCTGTGGTATACTTTAAGATCATTCGGACGGGAGGCGAACTACGTCCGTCGGAAAATCGCGTTAGTACGCATTGAAAATCGTGTTACGTAGTGCGGTTTCGGTCGAGCGCGCGCGGCTGGAAGTAGACATCGCATGGTCCCCCTCACCCCTCCCGTGGCTCCGGGGCGCGACGAGCGAGGGGGAGGCGTCGCTTATAATCGCATGCCTTCGCAGCGCGACCTTCCGCCGCGCGCCGCAGTCCGCCGCACGACGGCACCCGGAGTGTCTAGTTAATCTCGCGACGCGCTATACACCAAAATATTTACTGTTACGTTTCAAACTTGCATCATTAATTGCTCATTTTATTATATTATTGTCAATTTTGATATCAAGGTATCGAGCACGCCATTCATCTACAGCTAAACCGGTGGGTAAAGTTTGTGTTGATGTAGCAATTTTGTTTGACATCGTAATCGCGGCGGCGCGCGTGATAAGTGAAACTAGAACCGTACCGGGCGTGCTCGGGCACGTTCGGAAGGGCTCGGTGGGACCGTCGGTTCAGCGCGTGCCGCGCCGTAAGCAAGCTGATCGAGTCGAATGCTTCTCATTTCAGAAAAGTGATATCAACGATGAGAAAGAAGATCTTGCAGGAGATTCATCCATTGAATTTGATACGAGAGGTGGAGAAATGGCCCGTACTGTACGAGAAGGACAGTCCGGAGCGCGCCAACATGCACTTGAAGAACAAAATGTGGCTGGAGGTGAGCAAGGCGCTGTTCGAAGACTGGGACTCCTACACCAAACCCGTCAAGGAATTGAAAGGTGTGAATGGAAAAAACATATGTCTGTCTAGCGACCCATGTGGGGCTCCGTATATGGCAAAAAAAAATTCAAATTCAAAATCATTTAATCATACAGGTATTCTATATTTATATAAATACACTTATGCACGTAATTTTTTTGCTTCTACTACTGTTTCGAAAAGGTGCTTTAACATTGAGGAGAAGAAACGTCGAAAGAAACGCCTCAACACATCTTTTAAACAACACATGCTAATTACAAAAATTTAAAACTGTTCGGAACTGGTTTTAGCACTATTATTTCCAGGCGTCTTTGTTATTAAATATTCATCTTTGCCTATATTAATATATTCATCATTTGCCTATAAGCTGTATTTTAATGCGTCGCTTAAAAGTTCCAATTGATAACTCACGTATCAATTTTGGAACCTTATTGTATTATATAGTTTTATTTATAAGTTAAGTTTAAGTTGAAGTTAGAACATAAATTATTAATATTTCGGTGCAACGCCAAACACCCGAGTCAGCGAGTCAACGGCGCACGACATGCGCGACACGCGTACTGCTGACTGCTGGTGATCTACATCTCAGTACAAAGATGCGATCAGATCTAATCGCAGTCCATCAAAAGCAATCAACCGAGACCGCGCAAATCATTTAATCATATAGCATTTGTCATCATTTTTAACACCGACACAGACACAATACTCACACACACTGCTGTACTTGTATTCCCTGTGTTGCGATTGGCGTGGACCCACGGACGGGAACGAACATTTATCACATAAAAGTCTGATCTGGCCGACAATCGAACTTGGGCCACCTCGCTCGGCAGGAAGGGTCGCTATCAACTCCGTTACATGGTCATCATTCATCAAAAAAATAGTGAAACAAAAAATAGTAAAACCATATATTACTATAGGCACTTATACCAGTTGAGTAACAATCAACAATTGACAGAATCACGAGAGGTAATAAACGTGATGGGTGGGACTTTCAAAAGTGTTTTTGCGGTTTATTTATTTATTTGGGAAACAAACAATGTCTTCTTATGCATATGGACATAACAGAGTAGACATAGAGTAGACATAACAGTAAAGACAACAATAAAGTTTCCACTGATATTATTTATTAGTTTAATTAGTAAATTAAGCTATATGGAGCGGAAACACTAAGAACACGCCTAATAACAATAACAAATGGAGATTAAATACTAATACAATAAATATTATATATAAAATATAAGATGAGATTATTGCAAACCTGCAGTTAATTATATGGCGTTCACTCCTCTTATAGTCTGGCTTCGAACAATTGAAATTGTCAACACTGCAGATTATGGTTGTAAAAGTTACAACGGCAGTATAGGAAAGTGTTGCTATTATACTTTGTTCCGGTAAGAGGAGAATAGAATGGCAACTTACGGCGTGAGGTAGTCCGGGGGCGGTTGAAATTAATTTGACGAGGCAAAAAAGGAGAGTCCACAGAACCGTTTAAAATTGAATATAAGAAAAGTTGATCTTTCTCTGGTCGTCTATTCGTGAGGGTTGTTGCAGAAAGTATGTTGTCTTATCTTTATTTCTGATTTCTATTAAAAACATAAAAAATATCCAGTTTTGCTCGGTGTGTCTCATATCGCGGTTTCCAAACGATCGGGCCATGCTCTAGTATAGACTTAAAATAATCTTTAAAGAGTAGCAAAAAGGTTGAGCTATTTGTGAAGTCGTCACTTGTTTGTTCTAAGTGTACGTTGAAAGTCAGCTTATTATCAAATACTATCTCTACCTCATTTACCTCCGCGACTTAGTATGTATATTTGTAATTTTATATTATGTGATCTGAGCTCCTGGATATGACGTGACATTTTTTTATATATTTTGACATATTTAATTGCAGTTTATTAACTTTGCAACAAGTGATCAAATGATTAAATTTGCAGTTGTCCCTTTCTTAAATATTTTCATGTCGTCCGCATTCAATAGTATAATATTATAATCGTTAATAAATAAATTAAGTAGAAGAGGGGTCAGGTGGGGTCCTACAACCACTGAACAAGCTTTTGCTTAAGTAAAATCATATTTATACAATTGGCGTGATAGACATATTTCACAACACTTTAATATTAATATCCAGAGATTGTTACATAGAGTTCGAAGATACACAAACAAAAACCGAATGAACTACCATGTCAACTTTGTACTTATATTTAATTTCAGTCCAAGAGCTGACGCGCAAATGGCGCAACCTACGGGACACGTTCAAGCGGCACGTCGAAATGGAGAAGAAGAGCCGTGAGGGCCAAGCCGGCGCTAAAAAGAAAAAATACGTGTACTTCAAGTACATGCTGTTTCTACTGCCGCACTTGGCACCCGCTGGAGAGCCACCCGACGAGCCACTGCCCGAGCTGGACGAGTACTTCGCAGGCGCGGGCGCGAGTGCGGGCCGGAGCCGACGATCGCGCCCGGAGAAACGCAAGCATCTCGTGCCACCCGCACCGCTGCCGCCGCCCAAGTCCTCCAGGGAGGAAGATGCGATAGACGAGGATAAACACTTCCTTCTGTCACTCGTGCCGACGTTCAAAAGGATGTCGGACGACGAGAAGCTGATTGCGAAAATGGAAATATTAAAAGCGATCCGGGAAGTGAAGAGCACCTCCAGGACGGAACGGCCGCAGTCGGTGGCGGTGGACGCACTGGCGTTCGCGCCGCAACCCGCCGACAGCATGAAGCTCGAGTTCTACAGTGTAGACGACGCAGACGGCTCGCACTCCAACGATTATGTCGAGAGCGACCACAACTCCGACTAGCCAAACGAACTCACAAATTTTACTGACAATTACCTCTATTTGTGATACGATCACTTATGTTTCGGCAGGCACGAGGTTTTCAGGTGGTGATGCATAAATATAGGCGTCGGTTATAATGCGTCACAGACAATGACTCTGACTGATGAGTTACAGCAGCAACGATTTTAAAACTTGTTTCGTAAAAACGCTGCACTGCCTTGTAATGATGACTTTAGGCGGTGGACATTCTGGACTGCTTGAATAGTTTTGGCGTTATGTATAAGCGATTGAAAAGTAACCCTAAATTCCATCCAGTGCTCATATGAACCATCAACATTAAGAACAAAGGTAGTAGTCAGCATTACGCTATCTGTATGCACATATTTGGAATTAGAAGCGACTCCCCCCAGACTGAAGCAAAAATTCTGCACGCGCTAAAGTATCATTGCAAGTAGATTACAGTGAATTAAATGATTGATGTTACGAGAATATCAACAAATGGATGGTTATGAAAAATTCCAATTGGTGACACTATAGTATGTCAAGCACAAATAATTCTCTTTTTCCAAACGAAACCGTAGAACAACTAGCTATTTATAATGATTTTCTCCTATTTATGTTTCAGGGACGATTCTGTACAAGCAGGGCTTCCACCGCCCAGCTCAACACTTTACAAGTAAATTATCGTTGAGGAAACATTAGTATTTTATCAAATAGGGTAAAAACTACTTGAATGATTTTTTGAAATGCTGTTATGTGGGACACTTACCTTAAATCATTATAACAAATTAATGATCATGTTACAATTAACAAATGTTAGGTATCGCGTTATGACCACTGCTGCAAAAGTGACAGTTCAAGCGAAAGTCGAACTGGTGTCTGGTCGTGAAACGATATCCTTTACGAAAGAAAGTGTTAAAGACTTAGCTCGTCAACATGTAAATATACTGGATTAAATATTGTATTAAGACAAATACACATTTTTTTATTGAAGAAGGTTTTGCCCATCTGTGCGCGACCCCACTGTTATCAATCTCTTGAATTTGTTAAAACTGTGAACATGAAAAAAGTGGGTTCCTGCACTTTATTAGTAGTCATAGCAAAACATTTTCGGACACCAATTGTTTGGAAGCCCTACGCGATAAAATGAGAGAGAAAATTATTTGGTCTGAGGAGTATTCTGGGCGTACAAAATCATATGTATCCATTCCGCACCCAGTACATATTTCTGCTTCTAAAATATTACCGATCGTTTCCATATGTCAAAATAGAAAGCGCGCAGATCCAACGTTCTATCGATTCCATTTCAGTACCGGATCACCATACAAAGAAGTTGTAAAATCAGTTAGGGTCCCAGTCTCCTAGCATAAATTATCGGGTAGTTATATTTGATCCTTCACTTCAATGGTCTTCAAGCGATCTTCACCCTTACTTATCAACAGAAGAAACAACCGAAAATAAAAATTGGACTCGCGTAGATACCTGTATCGTGTAAGTGTAATATCATCTTGCAGTGGAAATTTAGAGGACTGGTTAATTTTAAAATTCTTAGTAAAGGATTCTAAGCTTAGTAATTTCTATGGTGAGGTGGGTGGAGGTGGGTTGGTTATCAAAATCCCTTCCATTATAAATATGTATCGACCGGCTGTAGACGTTCCCCGGTTGAGGCCACTGCAGACAATGGAATTTTAAAACCAAACTAGGATATAACTTTTTAGGTTGTTGTCGAATACTCCAGACGTGAAATATGGATGTGGCTATATATGATACCGTTGAGTCGTGTACGAGGATTCCGCGGAACGAGATCAATATAACGAATTGCACAGCAGACGTACAAACAGTAGGCACCGTGGGCCCCGTGGGCAATGCAGGCGAGCGACGCGGCATGCACGCCCCAGCGGAGCGCGGCGCGACCGGTCGAGGCGGTCCGCGCTGCGCACCGGTGGCGCTGCAGCGGTGTCGGGCCGGAACTTACACTGTATTGCAACTCCAAAGGATACTTACCCAAAACTCAACTTAACCGGCTGCCATATGGTACCAGGATGTTTATTAGAATACGAATTTTCTCAGCCGAATAAAAAATCCTCCCCAACTTCGCTTCTTGAATAATAATCACTATGTTTACTGACTTAGAACCGCATTGGAATGAAAAAGTATCAACAATTTTTTCATATATGATATTCGGAAATTGTTCTTGTCAATGTCTTTTTCTCGAGATGATGGTAATTATTTTGTGACATTTTATGAATTTTGTGTTACTTTATTATACCTATCCATTTAGAGGTCGGTCTTCGGAGTCTGGAAAATCTCATTTATTACGACTTCAATTTCGCCTTTCGATATTAATATTCTTGCAGAAAATGCTCATCACACCGAAGAGATTTTTTCATGGTGACAACTCGATATACATTTTTTACTTTACTCGAGATTTCACATCAGATACATAGAAAATACATTCACATTTTACGCCCTATATTAAATAAGTTTTACTCTATCAGCAATCCGATACCTCTAATCATCTATTCTCAATCCCAAGCCAACCTTCTCCGCTCTCGGTGAAGACTGCTGAACAACGGGAGAGGTTATAGCGAACGGTCCTCCCTGTCGGCGGTGGGTGGGTTCGGTACCACTTACATTAATCCGGATGACACTTATTTAGTGATAGGTGTCTTTAACCGCTCGGCTGGCACCCGCCGTCCTTCTCGAATCAAACATAAAATATTTACACGTGTTTCAGTTAATGTTCGAGAGCCACTGTTGGCAGAGGCTTCCCCTTTTCATCACAGACAGACACTTAATTTTATCTACGTATATACATATAGCCGTTAAAAAAACAGCCGAGCCACGTTATATGCAAGTGTCCTACTACCGTCGCTATCATGGGCATCACCGTATTTGTCGGTTGAGAAGAAAGCAGTGAATCCGTTCGATGCCTACTGGTGTTGAAGTATAAACGAGGAGATAATAAATGTTACTTATTTTTCACGCGTGAAATATAAATTAGTAGGTACTGTTAGATCACGTATTAATTATTTAATCTACTGACTGACGCACTACCTTTTTATCTGCTACAACTATCGAACAGCAATGGTGTCCGGAGTAGTGTGGGGAATCCTACGCGGCGTGCGACCACTGAGTGGCGCGGCCCATGCGTGGGGAGTTCGGGACTCGATCTATGCCCATTTGCTTTTGAAAGGTGCCGCCGTCTATGTCATTTGAAGAAATATGGCACTGTAAGTCAATAATAGCACAACTGGATTATTTGACATTTATGATAATATTTTAATAGTCAATCATTTAATGTTTATTAATTTATATAAAATACTAAAATTACGTCAGCGCCTGTAAGCTTAAAGATCCCTAAATATTTAACTTTTGGCATTTATCGCATTAAAACCTAAAACAATATTTACTATCCTTTGTTTATCAGCCATTTATAATTATATAATGTATTCGCCCCACTTTATTGTTTTAATTATCGATTTTGGTAGTTCTATGAATTTATTTATTGTGATAGCTGCAGAAAAGCAGTCAATACTCTGTTTAAACTTTTATACTGGACTTACCTAGCGGAAACCGATTCCGGGGATAAAGGTATCCTAAATATTGAGCTGTAATTTAAGATATAATTTTTTTTTACATAAATTCATCAACTGTGTCTCGCGTGATACCGTTGCAAACAAACAGACAACAATCGGCAACAAGCAAGGCAAAGCGCAGGTTCGACCATGTGTGGAGTACTGTTGTCACACTTGTGCCGCCGCTACCTAATCTCACCTATCAGCCCTGGTTCGATGGAGAGGCGTGCAAAGAAGTTCTATATGACCCAAATTTGGTCGAAACTAATCTGCAAAGCCTTGAGCACAGCGGCAGGGTTGCCAGTCTCTCGGTCTTCTATAAAGTGCATTTTGGAGTGTGTGCGCAGGAATTATACGAAATAAATATTTCCCGCATCCGTTCAACGTTCATCCATCGAACAACCCGACGTACGGGAGAATATCCATTATGTTGGTAAACATTCCGTCTGTACTAATGACGAGGTTTGCGTCATCATTCATTATGCCCACTGTAAAGAACTGGAGTAGCTCACCCGCATCGGTGTTCCCGCCTACTTATAATGTGGAAGTCTTTAAGAGGAGACTGAATAGGCTTTCATATGTTAGTGCGTTGAACATCTAACTTCATTAACAAAATAAATAAAGTATTCGAAAAATATATTTATACTACAGATTCAGCCGCGTTATAATTTTATTTTTGGTGTGATGCGTAACCGAATCGTATCTAGTGATCCTTCCGAACCAGAAAAGAAAGATATGGTTAGATAATATAGAAACAATAAGATCGTAAAAAATACACAGTTAAACATTGAAAGAAAAAAGCAGCACACGCCCATTTTCAACTTACGATATCCAACACTCGGGTCGGACAGTACACCGCAACGAAGCTGCGGGATGAAACACGTTCTGGAGACCTATAAACCCACTCCGTTGCGAACGAAGACTTTCCATGGCAGTGGACTGGTAGTCAGAACTTAAATACCTTTGCATCTCTCTATATGTGAGGTTTGCGATGTGGTGTCATCTTTCAATTCAATATTGCTAGTTAACTGTTACTAAACTCTCCCACGTCGAATAGTCGCCTGTCGCCTCGCAAGCGTCCAGCGAGTACAACGACGCACAATGCAGGTACAGCCGTTCGTCGGCAACAGAGTCAATGTCCAACTGATACAGGTACCACAAATTATAGAAATGATTAAGCTTTTATATTATAGTTATGTAGTTGATCGTCACGCTTACATGTTCGTTAATATATGTAATAAATAATGATTGTAATGTAATTAGTGTGCAAGTATAAGTAAGTTTGGATCTTCATAAACGGGCTGCCCTTTTAGATCATATCCACTTCACATTCGCGTGTTTGATAACTTAATAGAAAAAAGATGAAAAATCACGGCAATGTCATACGGTAGTTCCCGACCACCACCGAGAAATACGCGGTGAGTATGAGCGCGCACAACATCACCACGACATACACCCCCGTGAAAGCGAGATTTCCGTCGACGGCGGCGTACGTGACCACCGCTAGCGTGGATACCAGCAGAGCGGCCCAGAACAACACCATGAACCATAGGTACACCTCGCACAACGAGTCGCTCTCGTACGCCGCGGCGGCCATCAGAATCGCGTTTACAGCCAACAGCAGCACGCCCAATGTTCCATGCACGTACCGCATGCCCTTGCCAGCCTCCACCGGCATGCCCGCGCGATCCATCAACTCTGTGCCCGCGCCGGAGAATAGGAAGCAATACAGACAGCCCCACACCAGTCCTGCCGCTGCTATGCTGCACACAGCCGGCCGCAGCGGCACGCTGAAGCAGCAGTCGTGCACCGTCGGACAGTTGTCGAAGATGTAACCCATGTGGTGGTTTTAATATTCCACTTAATAAGACCGGATCTCTTGTTTACGAAAACGTCATCGCTCCTTGCAACTTCTCGCAGTAACTGGCGTTATGCCATAGAGTAAAGAAAAGTGTTTTCAATTATATAGTAGTTTTTGATACAGAATAGTTTTCTTCAATAAATGTTGTCCCATGAAATTATTCTCTGATTCTGGTTATTGTAATAGTATAGCTACATATATATGTGTAAAGAAAATATATTTCTTTCACTTTTTTTTATAAATGAGAACTCTTTAGTTTGTTGTATATAGGTGACAGTAAAGTGATGAGATTTTTTTAATTTATTATTTTGTTTTCAATTTCAAATGTCAATTTTACACTTTATTTGTAAAATATTAAGTTAAAGAAAATGTGGAATAATAAACTATAAATGTCGCTTCTTTGTTAACAGGTAAGGGATTATATAATTGTTTAGATTCTGTATTTTAGTTAAGGCTTTGTAAATATTTTAATAAAATAAATCTTTGTTAACAGAGCAACACAAATATTTATTCCACCTGCATAATTCGGGACTTTAAACCTGATATGTGTATCGCAAGTAAAGTGTCATAAATTTTTGGGTTAAATTAGACTCACCCTTAACGGTCCTTTTCATCAGGCAAGTGACCATCCTCTGTATCCCGCTAAGGCGCGCGCGGCGGTGTCGGCCGAACAACGCACGGCGGCGGCACGCCACATGCGTCGACAAATCACTTTCGCACTGGGACACCACGCGGTCGGCGTTCACATCACTCGTCGAGTTCACCGCGTTCACTTTGCTCACCGAACACGGCAGCTCGATCGGCGGCAACGAAAACTTTTCGCGGGTGGAGCACCTAGCGGGCCATACGTCGTCCGAACTGTCCCACGCGAACTC
>DWPT01008719.1:0-10045 GCA_018251895.1 Agathymus mariae mariae
TCTTGCTGATGTCCATGGGCGACGGTGACCACTTACCATCAGGTGGCTCGTCTGCTCGTTTGTCGGCTATTACCATATAAAAAAGTCTAATTTAAATGAGAAAACAGATTTTATTGTCACGTAATCGCTCAATCGTGGTGCTCGAAATCTTATATACAATAATAACACTTGGATAACTCGCACTGTCATCTCAAACATCACCTTCAACCTATTACAACCCACTGTAATAGAAAAAGTTTTCGTCGTAAATAAAAGGCTAGAAAGTACCCCATCATCGTATTAGTAAATGCCGTCGACCGACCGACTGACCGACCGCGTTCGCGTTGTTTAACTTCTTAGTCATCTCTGATGGACGTAATCCGTGTTATGGCAGCGACAGGTTATCAGTACAACTGTCAAGAATACATCTATACATATATTTGTTCCCCTATAGTTATTTAAACTCTAATTTTACGAATTTTTTTTATTTTGCCCAATCCAACGTCTACAAAAGGAGAGTGAATAGGATTTTATAGGTAAATTAATGCTTTTATAGGTGGGTTAGGCTACAAAAAAAACTTGAAAAAAGTGCGTTCAACATCTCAGACATCATCACCACTTACTATCAGGTGGGATTGTTGTTGAGCATTAACTTACCTTATGTAAAAGAACCTCTTAGTGCTCATGTCTGTATGTCCCGTTATAACTTAAGAATGGCTGGACCGATCTTCGTAAAAATTGGTATGTTGTACTAACAGGGGATATGTAATTTGTGGCTACATAAAATATCAGTTAACTTAATGATATCTAATCAAGGTAAGTGACATAATTTTTTTAATAATCATGTATAAATAGTTAAGGGTCTAACCCGAACGCAGTCGGACGGGGTCACTAATCTTCATGTATAGATATATATATATATAAATCTCGTGTCACGATGTATATCCGGGATAAACTAGTAAACTACTGCACTGATCTTGATGAAACTATGCGTAATTTTGACTTCAATATTTATTATTGCAAAAAACCAAAGCAATGTGTAACCTTTAAAAAAAGCAGAATGGCTGCAGTGTTGCAAAAGAGAAGAATTATAATTTGGTATGAGTGTACTAATGTTTCAGAAACATTCACTCGTAGCGTTTCTAAGGAACGTGCAAGACTTGAATGGCAACGATAAATTTTTCGGCTGTACTGTCTTACTACCGTCCGGTGACTTCCGGCATTCTTTACCAGTCATTCCTCGCTCTATTTTCGCCGATGACATTACCGCATGTTCAAACAATCGCGAAGTGTCCAGATACCCCATTGACCATGAACGTACGAGCGAAATAATAGATAAAAATCAATGTTATATACCTCACATGTAAAATTTTATTTTCACATTTTCACATTTACCAATCACTTTCAAATGTTGGCGTAACGTTTCATTCTCAATCCCGTATGATTTAATATCAAAAAGATGAGTACGCATTAATTCAATCGATAACTACTGGGCCGCAGCAACATACGTCCTAATTAATTACATTAACATCCTTCATTCTGTATTGTTTATTAGTAAAAATAAGTCAACTCACCCTCATAGCTTCTGGCGATTTAGAAAAATCAACTGGTTGACATTTCCAACTGTAAGTCCTCAACCATCCCGCGTCGAGGCCCTGAAATATGATTTTTCTCATTTTTATCAATGAACCTACATTAAAGAGGTCTCTTCACTGGAGATGAGTCGGAGTAGGTAAAAACCGTTTCGAATGTTTGTTGTAGATTTCAAGTAACCCAATAACCAATCGAAACGGTTATACCTAAAATACTCGTTACAGGTATTTTGATAAGGTATTATTAAATACTTGGATGAAATGGAACAGGTACATTTCATTATTTAATAAAAATCGTTATATGGCAAATTTTAAGTTATTTATGTAGTCGCAATTAAATAGGGGGATAGTTAATTTATATGCATACGTTCAAATAGTATCTATTAAAATATACATTAAAAATATGTTTGCGTCTTTGTTGTTTTCATATGAAACGATTCCTTTCATTTATTAAGCCACGTGATGGCCATAGGGAATATTTTTGGATCATCAAATCTATTCGATTACTACAAAGGAAGAGTACGAGTTCTCATATTTACGCATTACACAATCTTGACGAGATACATACATTGAAGTGTATCCAAAAAAAATTCAAAAATTAGAGAGCCCTAAAAAACTTAGTGTTTGTCACGTGAAAAAAATTGCGTATAATAGATTGAAACCATGTACATAATATACGCTAATATGTTAACTTTATGATTTAGAGAGACGATCTCGTCTATGCAATTTCTTCACGGTATGTGCGGAATTTTTTTTATAAACGATATGCTAGACTGCAGAAAACGACATTGAAAAAAGCCTTTCACAGATTTGGTGTCTTACAAAACCTTGTCGATCGAATAGCAACGTTCGCCTCGGTGTGAAGAAATGTACTCCATTTTTAGACCGTGGCGTATGCAATCCAATTAATTTTGGAAATAATATGAGCACGGTTATTTTTTTTGTGTGTTACTTCAGAACTCATTCATTTAACAACCGATTTTCGAGAGGACTTCTACTTCCCGTTTGATCTCATATTTCACATTTTCTCTCTTAATTGAAATTACTTATTATTCGTAAAAGGCACTGGATACTATTCCCTTTATATCCATTCCCAAATTATCCATTCTCTTCATTCTGGCTATGATAAGCTATAATATAACATCGGTTCACCATAAGGTTGTCATAAAAAAAATATTCATTATTGTTGTATTTCTCCTTCTTTCTATGTGAGTGTGCTATAGTTTTCTATAATTTTAATTTCTTAATTATTTTAATATTCATAGGCTATGAAATTTTGTTTTTTAATCGGTTGTCATTTGTTTGTAACATGCAAAGATATTAACATTTAACATAATATTAAGATTCATAAATTCTTAATTAATTATTATCTTAATCAATATTATCCTTGAGTGTTGTTTTAAATAATATAAATTGTGGAGTCCTTTTGGAGATATAACAATAAATAAATAATTAAATATTTCAAATAAATTAATTTTTGAACTACGTTAAAACAAAACCTAAAACTTATTATTATTTTATTTAGGTTATTAATATAACTAGTATAAGTACTCACTTCGTAAAATAACCAAACGCTGACCAAAACTTGAATGAAGTTGTAGACCACTAAGGTTTTCTGGAGCTGGAAAGGTTTCTTATCGGCCATGTATCGCGGGCCCCATTTCAGAGTGAAGTACAAATACAGGCCGAGGACGGTCAGCCCCGGGATCGGGCTCGTTATGAGGAACCAGTCGTTAGTTCGAGGATCTGAAAATTACGAACAATTTTTCTCATCACTAAAGCCTGATATTTGTATCGTCGCTTTAAAATTGCATAAAAAAAATTCTTAATCATTATTTAAAGACACGTCTATCGCAGTAAGAACTAAACTCTAAACACCTCTCTAAATAAGCAAGGTTTTTGCACTGGGCTATACAATTGTAAAGCATTAAACATAGGGCTGAGGAGGACTCAGTCGATCTTGTTCGTTATCGACCAATTTATCCGACTCTCTAAAGACGTCAGAACATTATCTTTATAATCACTAGGCTTTCTACTGTACCAAGAACAATTATACCGGCACTTGTGCATATTTTATGAGCATTTACAAAGTAATTTTAACGCATGTTACTCTTATATTATTTTCTGAAAAAATATATAAAAAAACGCAAACAGTTACTTTACTGTGAAAGTTTTGAAAAAACTAACATGATAATAAATAATTATATAATGTTATTACTTACACATACTTTTTAGATATATTTATCATACAGTATACACAGTATACAATGATTTAATGTATATCAATATTATTATGCCACAATTAATACGGAATAAAATAGGCCGAGTTTTGTAGACTTTTTGATTAGTTTTTTTTGTTGGAAGTTATCTTTTTCAAGATTTCTTTTTTAAATTGAAAATAACATATTTTTGTCACGATAAATGAATCAGTTGTAAGATGTGTTAAATGTAAAAATATCAATAAACCACAATATTTTTGGAAGAAACAATGTGTTAATTTACAGAATGATTGAAAGCTTGGTTATGCATTCGGAAACTGATGTAAACAACCATTAACTATGCACATCGCATTTATCGATGTAAATTAATGTAATGTTTATTGTATTACCAACGACGTAATTTAAATAAATTGATTATTATTCAAACCTGTATTTACTTCATCAACACTGAATATTTTTTATTTATTTTAATAAGAACAAATTCTAACGCTATTAAAATATAACATTAAACATTTTATCGGAAATATTATACACTTTAAGTGTACCGGGTATTTACGATATTTCGAAAAAAAATATATAAATCTAATAACAAATTAACACTCACACACTCCAACCCCCGCACGAGGATTCGTTGTCGTGGCTAATATGTGTATACACGAAACAAATGAAACTCAACAAGCCAATGCCCTAAACAACTGTTTTCTGTAAATTTCAATTTTGTCTCTTGATTCAAACGATATAAAATTTTTCTAATTTAATAAGCATGATAATCTCTATGCAGTTTTAACCAACACAATTGACTTTTCCGAAAAACGTAGATCGCGAAGTCACAGGTCAGTTGTGGAATACGATATATTAATGAAAACTATTAAGAAATCAATCTACATTACAAATTATACCAAATTAAGTAAACCATACGTGACTGCAGTTTTCATAAATAAATTAATATGAGGTACTCATTATTTTAAAATTTTATTTTTATCCCGAGCTTAATCTTTATAAAATTAATAACCAATTCTATACTTTACCATATTAACTTTTTATTGACTTATTACTTATTTATATCTTAATAAACTGCTCACTGTACACCACTATTCTCTCCTAATAATTGCGAAGCTCTTTAAAGCTTATAACCATCACGCTACTTCAATAGGTATTGATATAAACAAGTTAATGGCCAATCCTAGTGTCGGAATTTCTTCAACCGCCCCAAGATCTCGGGTGAATGTAAAAAAATAATAGGGACACGGCATTTAACTTACTGTCCGAATCATGGAAACGTCAAATTAATGTTTATTAAGACAGTCGCTGACATGAGACGTGGATTCTATTTTATCTTCTACAGAAAGGCTACCTGGAAGGGATTGGTTAGCGATAAGGCTGCCCTTTGCATAACCGTATTATCTTTTTAACAACTGCATGGTTTTTGGTGGTTAAGTATATTTTATTAGTATTAACCGACCTTTGATTTGAACCGTACATTCGTGTTGCTGTGATTCTGTCAATGTAGCTAAGGAAATAATAATTTTCTAGACTTTTTTTTGTAAGCTGTAGCTGTCTTCACACCATACATAGACCAAAATTAAATTCGCGACTATTACGAAGATAAATTTGTTGTGGTTGTTGTTGTTGTTGAAAATCTTGTATTTTTAAAATTTTCTATGTTCTAACTCTCTATTTTCTATGTTCTCTATGTAAAACAGAACAATCCCACAGATATTATTTTTATTATTAGTAGATACTTGATATATTTATACTGTATGTTTAATAAATATAACATAATTTTAGTTTCAAATCACATTTTCCCAAAATAGGACGTTCGAAAAACAAAGCAACAACATGTAACAAATGTAATAAAATTTGAACTTCGCAAGCTGCATTGAAGGAGTCACTTTGGATTGGAATACTAAAATTTATTATTTAATTATATATTTAATAATTAACGCGTATTAATAGTTTTGTTGGTACCTGCTAGTTCGACGAATAACCGGTGATACGTCCGGGATATGGAGTTGTTAGCCAGCGCCATCTTTTCTACTGAATATGTTTCACTTGACAGTTGTCATGAGAGACTCTTCCACATCTTAGTTACTTCAAGTCTAGTTTGTGCCTGAAAACAGATAAAAATTGTATTTCTTAATTGACTCTGAAATATACAATTGGTATGTTGAATATGCGAAGGCAACGTGCCAAAACAAAATATTAATTATATTTTTTGTCTTCAATAGTTGCAATCTATAGATAAACGATTTTATTTAGGGTCAGTAACACAGGCGATTCTGAAAGGTTACTCCAGAGGACAGATAAAAAACATCTTATATAAAAGTATTAAAGTGTTACGTATCAAGGTATTTATTTAACATGTCACTGGCGGTGGCCGGTTAACTCTGTTTAAAACAAAATCATTTTTTTTTTTAAATACATACATTTCGGTAACATTTTATTTTAATAAAGCCTTGTGTTTATATGTTTATATATTTCGATACTTAATAAAGATTAACGCAAATAAAATGAATACCACCACATCGTGAACTAGAGAACAAGCCTTCCTCCATTTTTATGTTTGAAAAACGGCTATTTCACTTCACGACTTAATATTCACATACGAGTGTGAACACTTTATTATCATTACATCATTATTTCAACCGTTGACGACAAATTATTCACTTCATATTTCCAATATATATGACGCAAATCAAACCATACCATTACTTAAAGTAATCTTAAATAACAAAAAAAAATACTGTTTAAGACCGCCAGACTACTTTAACTACTGTTAGAGCATGTATAATAAATATACCACTGACCAACACAACACTCTTATTGTATCTATAACAATTATCGCACAGCAATGATGGCCCGCCCTTCCGGAGCGTTCGCTTTTAAACTATATCGAACGGTGGCGCGAATTTGAATTCGAATTTGAAGAATGGTGGCACGGTAATTCAATAGCACAACTACAGCATTTTATATTCAGGATGATATTTTAGTATAAGCCTTTAACGCCCATCACTTCATAATTATTGAATTGATTTATGTAAAATACTAACACTACATCTGCACCTGTGAGGCTCAATATTTAACTTTAGACAATTATCGCGTTATTATATTTTATGATATTAACAATAGTCTGAACGACTGCTGGTGACTGTGAGTGACAATTTCCTGAACAACCTTTAATACCAACAATTTTTAGCTTTAAATAATCCAAATTCAACTACCGACCATGAGTTTCTAACCAATTCCTACGCCTAATTCTAAACCACTTTGGTTAAATTGACCGTGTGATAAATATAAAAAAGTGATGAAGACAGCTAAAGTTATTTGCATAATTCAATATGGTCAGATCGAGTAATTAAAAACTTAGAAACACCAATTAGCAGACCATTCCACAGACAGAGAGGAGAGACATCGAAACTTAAGCACCAGAAAAGAAACGTTTTTTGTGACAAATTACGAGTAAAGATTCAGATATATAGTCTGTGATCTAATAAAGGCTATTTATCGGATGTAAAAAATCTTAACAATAGGAATGAATATGTCTTGGAGCAAGGTTACTGTAATATTTGTACCATGTCTGTCCTAAACAATAAAAGGCCGTCAGCTACAGCGGGAGGGCTAGAGAAGAGAACTCTGCCACGATAAATTACATAACTTTTACTTTGGTTTACATCCGCAAAACATCATTATAGTTACGTAAATTGTAAGCCAGGGTCCAAAATTACGCCTAATTGGACTATAGCTCATCTTTCCCCACTTTTATTATACAACTTTTAGCGTTTCTTCAACCGATTAACAGACCTTCGCAAAGGCGGATCTCCTCGTAAATGACCTTCTCAAGAACGTATTCCATCGTACCGCATCCATTGTAGAGTCGAAGCCAACCTCTCCTGCTCAATGCACCCTGCTGAACAACGGACGAGGCTGTGGCAAACTGTCCCTCCTATTGGACCCCGCAGTTTCATCCCAACGGTACATGCATGGTGGTAGGATATTGTGCCCGAGTAGCTAGCTACCACTCTCCTTCTGAAATCTTCAGTCCATGGGCGACGGTGACCACTCACCATTAAGTGGGTTATCTACTCTATTTTATATGAATAAAACCTGGTCAACAAGAATGTTCGGCGTTAAAAACAATGTTATCACGACACACTGTGGTTTCTGATTTTCAGTGCGATCCTTGTTCTCTCGCATAATTTGGATAAACAAGAATATTTGAAATAAATATTTGTATTTTTATTGTCTTTGTCTTTCTTTGTATTTGTCTTACAAAAAAGGACAAGACTTTTTGAAAATGTAAAATATGGAAGGTTTGGTAAACAGACAGGTGGTCTGTCTGTCTCGTTTACCAGTTACTTAAATAATATACTTATTGGTATAAATAAATATATTGAACATTCAGACCTCCCTGGTGGTACATCTGTTCGATCTAACATTACATTGTCATTCTATAACATTGCGAGTACCTACTGATGGGAAGTAGGGTACATTTCGAGATTCGGTACAATTTAAATTGTATGTAATTGTAAGCGGCCTCCGGGTCACACCATTTATCTTTTCCACACGCATGTTACCTTATCAAATATTTTCTAAGTTATATAATCTTTAAACGCACTTATTAAAGTCAACGGAATTGGCGTAAAATCCGCTTTTTATAAATAATATTTGAATTGTCCACAGCCGACAAACGCCAGCAAATAGGCCATTTGATGGTAAGTAATCACCGCCACTCAGCTACCGCAGCGCGGACATCACAAACGCGTTATCGGGTAAGGAGGCAAAGTATTATCTAGTTAGTTGGCCCTCTAACAAACAAATTATCGGCCAAGAAGGACCCCGCCGACTTTGACTAACTGATTGAACATCTGACGCTTTCACTACAAAGAGGTTAAATAACATCACTACCTATTTTAGAAGGAAGGTCTTACCTAGCCAGGTAGTAGAAGGCGTACCACCACACGTGAGGATTGTATTCAATATTTTTTGGCTATAGTAAAAATTAAAACGTTTTCTACAATCATACAACAATCTATAACCGAATTAATATTATATTATTTTGTTCAACAACACGCGAAAATATTTTTTTTTGTCGTCTAATACTATTCTGTATTTGAGATATTTATACTAAAAATTTCTTAAAATTGAAATAACCTAATTACTCTGAAAGCTTTATGAAAATATATTCAGCCATTTCAGAAACTTTGAACAGAAAGACAAATATATATGATCCAAGTAATAATTATATAATATCTAATTGGTTCTCTCTCGATGTCATTTTAATTGTATAGTTATTACATTTAATATGTTTGATCATAATCAAATGACAAACAGCCGTACAGATTTTATTTGTTATACATATAATATACATGACAGTGTATTCATAATATTTTTTTACGTGTTCCTATGAAACAGATTTACCCGTTAATGCTGAAAATGGCGGCCATAAAATATTAGGTATACAAATGAGTTGTTAAAATGTACTATTCATCATAAATATAGTAAATAATACAAGTTCTTACACAAATTAAGTAGTTTTTGTTCAAAATATAAACATTACTGTGGTTAACTTATTGATGTAAAAAAATTATTATAAATTATCTAAAATAATAAAAAAGAAAAGAAAACATTTGAGCATATTATTTACAAAGGAAAAAAAAAATAACAGAGCTAATAATTTTTGATCAATAATTAATTTTGTTCGCTAAAATTTTGTCACTGTGTGTATAAAAGTATTAACAATACAAATACTTCTAGTAATATCTATGGAATATATCGGCAAAAACTTCATTCACATTTTTCATTATATTTTACAGCACTAAATATTTTTATGGAAATGTTGAGACATTAACGTGTCCAGTCCTTCATAAGAAAAAAAACTCAATATCATATTAGATATCAATAAAAAAAAAATTGAAAATAAACACTTACTTTAATTACTTACCCAATTATTTTATTTAGTTTACTAATTATATACCTGTTTTGTTAACTCTACACTAAATATCACAGCACATGGTGACGCGATTCACACATGAATGAACAAATTAAAGAACACCAAGTCACTATATCTGTCAAATAGACATAGTAAAGATATTATTATTAGAAAAATATTATCTGTAAAATCAAATTCTCGATTGCACACGAGCGGCCGCCCTGCGAGGTTAGGCGCAACTGAGCAGAGCTTTCGCTTACCCAACCCCTGCTATCCGCCGTATTGGGAGAACAGCGGAGAGTGGGGTGATCTAAATTTGAAAGGGT
>DWPT01008720.1:0-10044 GCA_018251895.1 Agathymus mariae mariae
GTTGACTAAGTCAAGAAATAATTTATTACCAATGACATGTTTTTAAATCTTTTTTACTTGTAGTATTTTTTTGTAGTTGAGTTTGTACATTTGAAATATATATATTTTGATGTAAAACTTGCGCGTATATGGACGTAACTCACGACCGATGTTTAGTATTACTTTAAGAGTTGCCAGACGTGTGATTTACTAACATTTTTATTAAATTTGCCTCACTGAAAATATGATCACAAGGTAATGATTGATTAATTAATGTCGAATTCGTTTCATTTATTTGTCTAATATATTTCGGCATCAAGAAAACATTAACCTGTTTGCAAAAATTGAAAACTTAATGTGTTTGAACCATTTAATGAATGGTAAAGATAATGAGATTTCACATATATTACCATGTGATTGATTTTTATTACAAATAAGCAAATGTTTCGAAAAAGTAAAATAAATTAGCTTGTGCCATGAGGAGAAACTATTTCTCAGTTCAGTAAAAAATTCAAACATCTACGATTAATTAAATAATAATAATAAAGTTGCATGTAATTGTAAATACTTCCAAAAATGTTTACAAAATGGTAAAAATTTCAAATAGAACATGTACTAGTTGAGTGTACATAAGGGTCGTTAGAAAAACTATAACTTACACATGATGACCGTGTTGTGTCACGTTTAAAATTTCAGAAATAATCATTGATTGTTATGATGTTAGATGTTTATTTTTCATTTTGAGTTGAATAATTGTGAATAATTTATTATTTTTCCAGTGGCACAAGTTAATTAGAAGAATTTACTATTTGTAATCTGTATTAGGTGTTATGCTTTGTGTTTGAATAGTGTAACGGCAAGTTCTCGAGCTTCATTTTCTACTGATTAAATTACGTGTCATATATGAGTCTCAAGTAATTTCGTGTTAAATTAATTAATTAACATCAAAATAGCAAAATTTAATTTATCTCAGTAACGCATGAAACACTCTCCATAGACACCCCGTGTGTCCCCTTTTTTCTCATCTAACCACGCTTCCATTTTACTTAGACCTCTGACATTAGTCTCGTGTCCCTTGTTCTCTCGGTGGTTGGGGCCCTGATGGGTCCTTTATCGCTGGTTAGCTATTTTCTCCCAGAGATATTACCTGGATGCTGGGACATCCCTAATGTTTCTCTAATGTGAGATGAACAGGCAGGAGGTGCTATCCGTTATGTTTTACGTTCGCGAATATGTCGTATATGTAGACTGAAATGGGGGTTCGTATCAGTTTATTTTACTTTAAAAAGGTATTTTGCTCCCAACTCGATAGTGATATAGTTATTTGAGTGGCCTTGTCTGTAGGGACCGATTGACGTTGGTAGAATTCCGGGTTTGAGTTTTGGGTATTAAGCCAATTTTTTTTTGCTAAAAAATTTTTTTTGATCAGTTATCAAGTACAAATATAATGTCACAAGCACAATTCCAATGATGCGTGGTGTGTGAGAGTTGATTTGGCTTTTACTGGTTAGCAGTCCACTACGACTTAGGAATAACAAGAACTGGCCCAATCGGCTTAGTGTTCCTCCGAAGATGGCTCCAAGAATTTGCTCAATATTAAGACGTTACACGTTACTTCGCTTTACAAAAAATAATCGAATCAAGAAACTATACAAGAACGCACGGACAGCTAAAACGAGTCGTCACAAATAAACACGACCCGAAACTGACATTAAACCGTTTCCCGCCGGAAATCGAACCAGGAACTCTTTGTTCAGGACCCAACCAACTAACTTGTGTACGCTAAACTAATCTATTTACTCTGAAACATTCCTTTAAACTTTCGATTTGCGAAACATTACATTACTCTACAAACTATCTAGTATATTGAAAAGATTGTTGCCTCTATACAGTAACCCATCCTACTCTCATTCATACAAATTAACTCAATACCGAAAATTGGCCGACATTCGCTGCCCACAAAATAACCTCTCATAGATTGGATAGTAACAAAGATGTAGGGAAGACTAGAAGTTATACATAAATAAAAGTTCGCATAGTAATCTCAGACACATTCCTCCTCCAATGAAATTATCTGTAGGTCAGATTGCACGGATATACACAATAACCTTCAAATCCAGATCCGAAAACAAATATTTGGTCTTTATGACGTCTGCCACTTCCGAGAATCGAATCCGGGATTGTATGGAAGCCACGGGTCACTATTAACATGTACGATGAAGTCATTTAAACTAATACAATATACCTATCACATTGGATAGGTGACAGACAATAAATGGTTTATGATTCAGCTCATCAGTTAAAAAGTGGTTCACTTCAACTCTTTTATCACAAAATTAACGAACGGACAGATAGGTTATCTGATGGTACGTGATCCAAAGCTTCTCGTTTAAACTTCTCTGACATTGTCGATTGCAATGTTCCAAGTCGACAAACGAGCAGACAAGCCACCTCATTGTCGATAGTCACCGTCACTCATAAACTGCAGTAAAATCAAAGGCATCATCCTTCGGTGGCAACACTTCTGTTGCCGACTGAGAAGGAACCGGGGGACCCGGCATTATTACTAGCTGTGAGACGCTGCGGCCGAAACATATTCAAATCATTTCACGGTCGATGTTAGAAGGAGGGTGCTATCTAGTCAGACGAGAAAAACACCCCACTACTAAGGAAGCACCGTCGGGATTAAACTGAGTGTTATAGAACCTAGCGATCTCTAGCAGGTGAGGAGACCGTTTGCCTCGTTTTCTTCAGCAGGCAACAGTAGCAGGAGACCTGTGGTTTGGACTCAAGAATGGATTATTCAAGTTGCACAGAGCTCAGCAACCACCAACAGGAGAGTACTGCGCCATTGCCTGGTCCGTTGGAATCATGAATATATGAAGCTCTATACCATCTGAACTGTTTACTAGTTTGCTAATAAACATTATGTGTAATGAACTGGGTTTTTTTTTTGCGTACGAGGCAAAATTATCCATCTCCCTGAGCTTTCTGTCACTATATATTTCGTGGTGAGACTCTCGAGGGGAATGAATCACTCCTTCGCAAATTTATTGTAACCGCAATGATAAATAGACTATGATAACGCCATTTTCTTTTGTCTCGCCGTTTGTAGGCCACGTATTATTCGCCCGACGAAATTAGTTTCAAGATAGAATGCTCCTTAAATTATAGTAACTATCAAATTTGCTTTATAATATTTTATTGCTGATATAGTCCAGGGAATCAGAAAAATGACGTAAAGCACGTCTATTTCAACAGCAATCTTTGTAATCCTCTAAACGTCAATCAAACGGAAATCAAAACACGAAAACAAAGAAAGTATATTACCTATCTTTTATCGTAATCAAAGTTAGGTCCTCCTGTTGGAGATTTTCGGACTCATTTAATTAATGGGTTATTAATTAAATGTTAAATTTTATGTTTCTAGTGCTGTTGAACTCCACGGACGGCGGTGAATAATCACTGTAAGGTCCATCTTTTCGTTTCCCTGTTGAAACGAAAAGACTAGAACTCGAATACAAATAAGTAACTAGCAATGTTTTCTCTTGCCAAAAATCGGACGCAAATCTCCTCACTCGGTAAAAAATTACATTAGCAAGTGCTAGTGAACATCATATATCTGAATACAATTAAGTTACATTCTTCAAATATGTAGCATCCTGACTATATGTCTCTTCCAGCGTACAATGATGCGTGGAATCAAGAGTTTGTTATTAAAAAAGGCCTGAACAATCACCCCGCGCACGACCGCTTTTACCCCGTGTCCAATTACCAGGCGTCGCGGTTCTCATCTCAGTATTGCTTACACTTGATGTGAGAGGATGGCTTGAGGTTATAAAGATACAGCGTCGTTTTTCGGTTAGCAGTCGTTTATTGTGTCGGCCGAGAGCGCAACCTAAGACCCTCGTCCTTAAATGCCGGCATATCGTAGGGGAATTGCTTGTCACCGGCGTTGTACACACTTTATACCTACGACTTCCCAAATCTCATAGGACATCTCGGATAAAGGGAGTTTGACGCGATGCTCTCTCTCTGTATGCAGATGAGAGCGCATATTTCCTCTCTTCCTGTAGGGCTAAGCTTGCTGGACCTGTTGTTGGATAAATGGAAGACAGCTGTCAATGTCAGGAAGACAGTCCTCATATTGTTCTGCAATTCCCGTTAGTTGCCGCCCCCGCTTCGCCTCCGTGTTCGACAGGCTCGTGCGACTCATGCCGGTATTATTAGACCGGTGTTTACGTCTAGGTTAGCGCTTGGAGCGAATCGGACGGTGTACATCTAGGGTCGGTCACGAATGGTCTACGCGGCGGCGGCATGATACGCATTGGCATTATGGTGGCACCGCAAGCACGAGCACACTGTACGAGCGATAGCCAGAGCGAGACGCTGCGTTAGGACGACGTGGTGGCGCGCGCGACTTGCAAATCTGCAGCGCCCATCCATGCTCGTTCATCTGAGAGCAATTTTTCAAATAGTGGTTACCGAGATTATCCCCTACGTACACACAAAGTCATAAAATTGACATTTTCTCTGTTTATAATATAAGTATACAAGAAATGAAATTATAAAAAGGTCAAATTTGTCCATTGTATTTTTCATATTACTTTTTAAATGACGGAGAAGTCTAGTAGAATAGTCATGCCTATTTGTCTATCTGCTGGTCTAAAAAGGCCACACTGAGCAATTCCTCTGCAAGCAATTCATTTTCTGAATTCCTAGCTGAACATGTATAACGTCATATATTTTCACTTTTCATGCCAGAAAACAGATTTGTTCTAAAGCATAGCGATGCGTATCTTATTTAAAATCAATCATAATATAATCATAATATGTTATAATTTAAGTGAATACTTTAAAGTTGCGATGGATTGGAGTTTAATGTATAGCCATAGTAAGTGTTTTTTGGGCATGGGAGTAGAAAAATAAATATCCTCAGGAGTTTCTTGCTGCTTCTTCTTTCGGGACTATTCACGGAAGGGATTATTTGAGGCGATGGCGTTGTTTGACTTTCGAAAAGTGTTTGTAAAAACCAATTGCCAATAAATTTTATTTCTAATTTCATATAGTACTAAAATTTAAACTTTGGTTTTTCTTTTTATAACCCGCTTTAAGCTTTATGAGAATGTATGTATTTATTGGTTACTATATCATAGATTCATAGCTGTGCCAGATCATAGGTCTTCACTAAGACAACCAAATAATCTTCACAAGAATACCAGATAATAACTGCAACATCATAGAAAATAATAATAATAAATGTTTATTATCTCTTGTTATATCTTGTATGTATGAATAGTAAGAAGTAGAAGCGTCTGTGTGTGAGACTGGAGTACTATGAGTACTAGGACGACCTCTGTCACCAGATTACCAGGCCCTCATCCCAGATCAGATGAAATCAGATTACAATACGTTGCACTTATACATATATTATTCCATTGAGAGGTTAAAAAACACACGCTTTAAAATACTATAAATATAAATAAAAATACTAACCAAAGGTCGAGATGTTGGGGACGAGTGTGTGTTTGTGTGTATTTAATTTAATTAATTCAACTTTAAAGTCGAAAATTGTTCACATCTACATACATGTCTTTAAACATAATAGATTCTGATGTTCTATTGGGAACTTCTACTTACTGGATTCTGGCTAAAACATTCCATAACTCGATGTACAGTAGATTTACATTAACATAACTGAAAATATTTGTCATCGGCTAAGTGCCGACGGAGGCTACGGGCCCTCAATAATGTAAATACCCAGGTTAATGGTAAAGCGTTTTAATGTGACCGCCTCTTACACCGACCGGTAACGTTTGTAGCTATTATACACAAAAATATATTATACAATAATTGTTTCGTAACTTCAAATATTGTTATCACTGACATTATCTTATGAATAAGTAAAAAATGCCCTCGCTGCGCTTTAGAAAAGTTTAAGCTTAGAAAAAGCACATGCATTGTTTAAAGGCTAACTTTAAGTATTAAGTGAAGCTTACTGCAATATATTAATAAAAACCAAAACGAAATCGGTTAGGCTGTTTCTGAGCTTAGCGCGAACAGACGCACAGACAAACAGACAAATATTCTAATAACTATTGTTTTAGGTTCTATTGCGTTACTAAAAGCACATAATAATAGTTTACCTCATGTATCGTTCATGTACAGAAAACGATCAGTTAGTAATCTATTATATGTAAAGATAATAATAATATTCTTATTAAATGTATCGTCTGCTTTCTACAACAAAGTGAATAACTCTACCTTTGAAATGTAATAGCAAATGAATCTGTACGAAACGTCCAAAATAGAGTATGGCGCACATTTACTTATGTTTTATTTCGCTGGATTTAATACCACTTACTTTAATTCCTACAATGCTAGTCATTTTTCTGTCTGGCTAGCTACTATCTTTCTTGACTCTTCTCTTCTCCTTCCTCAACTTCGGCCATGGAATGTTTTTAACGTTTTTCCATAGCTACAAAATTAATACGCACCGGCTACGCCTCGATGCCTTTACATATGTCCATGGATGGCGGTGACCACTGACCATCTCACTACCATTCAGTTCGTTTGTTGGCCAAAAAAAAATTGTTGCCCAACGGTGTAACAAAACTCCTATCCCATTTCCCATAGTGTTCTATTCGGTGTCTATTTAATAGCTTGTAATGGGTGCCCGAAAGTCTTTCATGACTATTAACATGTACGTGGGGTAACGCTTGCTAGATTGATTTTTAATAGCTTACAACCTGTCGGGACTTGTTGGTCAACTCTTGTATTAGTAGTAGTAGTTCTACTAATGATCGTCATCTTGACAACTCGCAACTGTCCGCAGCAGAATTTGGGTCGTATTGAAATGGTTAGAGACCATAGTTCATAATGCCGGTCAAGAGGCTTAATATATCTTCGAAAACATTTCGTGAAACTCATCGCGGCCATTGTACATTTTAACTACAATGGGTACTCTCGATTTTTGATGTTTTTTTCCGATATTCCTACGCAATTACGCAGGTCCATGTTATAGTATAGTTGAAACTATAAAAAGCTTACCTACATCTGTAATTTCCCTATAGAAAATATCAAACCCAACAGCAAATGTTAATATAAGGCGAAATAGGCAATTGTATTCCTTCCATAAGGTATATTATTTTATAAGTGGGCAACTCGATAACCATAAAGGTCTTCTTAGATATTCAAGTCGCTCGTGCATGCCCAGTAATGATTGCCAACAAATGGGAAACGTTTAAAAATCGAAGGGTTGCGATAAAGTATTGTAAATTAATGAAACATTAATAACGACGATTCTCCGTTACGACGTGTTTTTGTCATTTTAAATATTTATTAACGTTTAAAAAAATTATGTTTAAAATATATTGTGCGTATAATAAAAAAAAATTGTGGTTGTCTAAACTATTAATGTTACCAGTAAATATTTTAACATAACAAAACTGATCAAAATTTCAAGGTGAATTTCTTGGTTTCGTCACCTATTTTGCACCCATGCGGGTAGTATATTTTTTTCAAATTTATGTGGAATAAAACGGGATATATACCTTCTCAAACAAAAAAAGGAATTTTCCAAATAGGTTAATGAATGATGGAATTCTGACGTAAGAACCATAAAAAAGTATAAGTGAATTGAGAATTGTCTCCTTTTTTAAAGTCGATTAAAAATAATTACCAAAACAGAATACGGAGGTACAAAATCATATTTTGCAAACTTTCTGTCTGTCTGTATATATGAATATTGTATATGTCGGATAAGTACAACATAGCTGGCGTCTCGGCCAGACTTTGTCGCTTGCACACCGTTCATTTGAGCTCATTAACGTTTACACAAGAATTTACAGTGTTAACAATAACTTCAACGAAATGTGTTACAGTTCTTACAGAGAGGTATTAAACGCCAAGACGGTTGGAACAAAAGTGAGGGCTGCCATAGCCCCTGTCCCTTAACTAAGCTCTGTTGTAGAACCAGTTTCCGAGTGTGAAGTGGCGCGTTTCGTTTGGCAACTGTACTCATGACTAACTCTGACATATATATCTGTGATTATCCATTGCACACCCATTTGTTTAACGCCTGATAGATGTTTGCATCTTATAATACACTCGTAATTTTAATGTTTTATACATTTAAATATTGTGAGAACAACGCTAAAGAGGTTGTAAAAAATTTAGTACAATTAACTTTAACACAATTTAAAATCAACTAGAACAAAACCAGACAGACAAACACAAACAACGACTTGTTTTGTGCTATTTATAGGTTTCTGATAATACCTCGATGAAATCAAACAAGTATTTAATTTAAAAAAAATTTAAGCGTGCTGTGAGCCGAGAGTATATTTAAAGTTGTCGAGCTATAACTTCACGTTGTTTATTTGTTTTTTTGTTTGCGACGAACATTTTTAATAGCGTAACAACCTCGCTGAAAAATATATAAAGACGCTGGGTTAAAATTTATCTTACAAATGCTTAATATCTTACATTAGGTATACACAAATAGTAGGTGTTTGTTTTAAGGATACACAAATATATACTGCCCTAGTTGGCAATCGAACCCGAGACTTTTCCGTAGTAATGCAGGGACTATCAACTGTACTGTAGCTTTGTAACGCTGGCGTAATTTATGATGTAATTTGGGTTAGGAAGTCCATTAGACCTCAACGTTTGGTAAAAAAATGTCAGTTATATTTTAACCATGAGTATGAAAGTTTTTTGCTGAATCGCAATGATGACAGGTGGTTTCCGAGTTGTCTTAATGGGTTCTGGTTCTGAATGACAGCACCGTTCATATTTTAAGTAATGCACGTGTATGATATGCTTATCACTTGCTTCGACGAAGAAAAACATCGTAAAATCAAACCTCGATGTATTTCATCAGATGATTACCGGTCCAATATTTAAAAAAAAAGCATAGTTGTATCTTCTTTTTGTCATTGATGTGTTATTCTGACTCTTGACTCTTTTTAAGTCAGCTATTAAACGGTATTCTAGCATGTTATTGTAAAACACTCAAAATCGATATGACGCCTTGCTAATAACGAAACGAGAACTTCAACGAATTTAAAGAAGAACAAGAGTAATTTTCATCGCATAAGACGCGTCAAAGACAATAGCAGGTAATAAATGGCGACGCAGTAACTGCTCGTGGACGGAGTACGTCGAGATAGCATCAGGAGACAATACCGACCTTCAGTAATTTATTGTATCGCTGGCAAAAACATCGGAATTCCACGGCGGTGTGCGGCAGCTGACACACGAACTTGATGCTGGGAGGATTTCTTAGTTAAAATTGTTTGTTAACTATAGGTTTGCTAATGTAGGTGGTGTCTACAAGGCGTGGAAAAGAGGTACTAAGTAATTCTCAGTGCACAAGGACACGCTAGTCACGATCTTCTTCTAAATCGTTTCACTGATGACAGAACGGCCGTGCTCGTCAAGTAGTCGCATTTATGCCAGGTGTTGTTCATCTTACAATGTCTCGCCAATTCGCTGTTTTGATTGTCATTTTGATACACTCAGGCAATGGGCCGCCCACAGCAGACTTTATTTGGGCGGCATACCGCGTGGCCTGGAACCCTCAACTCTACCATTTTAAAATCGCCAATCACTCTGAGTCACGATAATTACTTTGAATAAGACTATGAAGCTAAGGTAACTTGTGTGCCAAAACCTCTTGTTGATATGTTTAATATCGGCGTCTTCAAGGCTTGAAATAAGTGCTTATGAACTGTGAATACGCACGAGCAAATAAACATGTTTAAAATAACTTATATATACTTATTAATGGAATGCAATCCTCACATATAGCCAGATAAAATTTATTTATCAGTAAATAAAAAATTATACCACTTCTGTCAAAGACAATTACAAATTTAGAAACTAATTCTAAAATTTTCCATTTTGGAATAGTGCATGAAGTGACCGCATTAGGTATCTTTTTTATTACCTTAAACCTTTTTTGGGTTACGCTATGAAGTACCTAGAACTGCAGAGCAGCGATATAATAATATATGTACATGTATATAAATAAAACAAAATAAACGTTTACAGACTCACACC
>DWPT01008721.1:0-10044 GCA_018251895.1 Agathymus mariae mariae
ACTTTGTTTCTAAAATATCACTAATATACTACCTAATTTTAAGTTCTATGACAAAAAGTAGTACTCAAAAATAATATTTTTTTATTAAAGTTATGTATATAACTTTTTATAGAGAATAATCTTAGAAATAAGAGATCCAACTTCTCAAACTTCTACCGTAAATATGTATATACCAAGTAGTTACTTTACAACCGCGAAAAGTATATCAGGTTGGATTCTGAAGTCAAGCAGATATTTATGTGATAAAGTGTTGTAGGTGTTGATGAACATAGGGAAACTTAACGCGAAAATGTGTGTGCGAGCATTTTTTATTTTACACTTAGTAAAACCGTTAAATTAATACTTACTGATTAGAAACATAATTGATTACCCAAAACAATCTTTGAATGAAAAGAAATGTAAAACAAAAGTGATAAATTCGGGTTTCGACTGCGGATCCCATAACGAGTCTTGCTCGGTTGTTAAGGGGCGTCGAGTTTCCCCTATTGATTACCCAAAAAGCGGAAAATAAAATTGTCTACCTCCAGGCGAGACCGAAACACAATACTGCGGCGGGCCGGTGGAAATATATTGCGGGCAAAACTAGTCAGTCCTTCCGCTCGCACTCTTCGCTGCCACTTAAATAAATTAAATCTAAGGTTTTATTTACTATAACGATGCTGATCGTTGTGAGGAGATTGATGAAGCTTCTGTTGTTACAATCTGACCTTGGAAGTCGTACACGTATACCGGACATTATGTAGTGTAGGTGTTATATTTGTTTTTGTATGGTATGGCTTCAACTCGTTGCATGTTCATTCCTTAGGTTTTTCCTTCATCACTTGCGTTTGATTGGTTAACCATTTAATGCTATATCGCCACTAACCACAAGGTGGAATTGTAATCTAGTATTGATTTATAATAAGTAATTTATATATAATAATGAATAATTTCGGTTTATAAATATAGTTCTTCTTATATTTGAGTTTAGCACCGTATTCCAGTTCCTCTCATAACGAGCTATGGCAATGAGTCATCTCGTTTCATTAAAAACATAGTTTCAGTATAACGTTAATCGGTTAAGTCGTTTAAAAGTTACACAATTATTAACAGAAGAACCAATGATTAATAAAACATAGTACGGAACAAAATGGCTGTCTGTCTGCCTGAACACGATCATTTCAAAGGCACATATTTTCATAAAGTTTTTACTAATAGATAAGCAGTTTTTGTGGAAGGTTTAAATGGTTGCAAGTGATCATAAAATAATATGTAAACGACTCATAAAAAGGAATAAAACAATTACTATTTGTGAATCTACCCATCATGTGTTCCGAATCAAAAGTACTCTACCTTACTTACTATAAAATTTTTGAATTATTTATTATATAATTATGATATCTATTACATTTTTGTTATTATGTGTATATATTTGTAAGATATATCTAATGTACCAAGAATTATATATATTGTTCAAGTTCATCCGTCCGCTGGTTTATTTCCTGTAGCTTGAAAGTTCTCGTTGGCAGATTGAAGCTAAAATTGTACGACAAAGTTCGCATCCGCGCAATCTTTATCGAATAAAGCAGTTTACCAAACCGCAACTGCGCCGCGAGGAAACTCCGACGCCACCCTCTATTATCTGTTTAGAAATTTCATAGACAGAATGAGAATAGAACAGAATATTCGAAAGGATATTGTCGATTATTTGAAGCCACCTCTTAGATTTGACTTGTCGTATGTAACGATGTTACTTAGATTTATTATCTTAGTTTCTATACGTCGTATAAAATGACTTAAAAAATGTGACTTCAAATCAGCGTAGTACTTAGCTGGCAAATTAGCAGTTATATGGCCTAAAATTAGGGACGCAACAGTGCAAGATGGGACACGAATCCGTTTTTTAACTAGAACTCTATCTTTGCTACCAAGACACCCAAAAAGATTTCAGGTACGATTATATCAAAAAAACCTTAGGTACTATCACGCAAGAGTATCACCGAACCTTTATTGGGTACTGTAAATTTATAAGTCATAGCATTAAATATTCGTAACGTATTTGTAACAGTATTGAGTGATTCAATGTATTTCCTGAGTTTTAGTGAATATTGTAATATTAAATATTCGTCACATAACTTTTTCCATCAGGCTTCATAACACCTGTCTGTTGAGTTTATTAAACTTTTCGATACGTACGTCGATCGATGTAGAAATGATTAGATAACCTGGTACACTTGTGCCAACCAATGAACTCGGTAATATTGTATCAGTATCGGGAGTAATAAATTGTTTTTCAAATATTTTATCTCGCTTTGTGTCAGAATTTGTTCTTTACGTACATAAACTACATTTAAAGATAAAAATGTCCTGTCCTATGTTAATATATCAGGTTACTTGAAATTCGATCTGATGTTTTTTTGTGACATGAAAACAGACAAACAAACAGTTTTAAATTATGTTACCACTCTGTTAGAGATCATGTACATAACAACAGTTACAGTTTTCATATTAGTAACAATTGCATGGGAGTTATCAAGGAAAAAACATCTCGAATTAGTTTCTCACTTGAAGTAACAGGAGGGCGCTTGTGGAGGTACTTTTATTTTGGTGTTCATAATAACAGAGGATGCGACGAGGGGGAGCGTAGACCCGGATTTATTTGGTTTTTATTACTTTTTTACGGGGCCCGCAGAGAATGTTACTTATAGGCTGCTAACACTGGATATGTTATGATCTGTAACATAATGTTCACGGAATGGCAGCTTTCTATTTTATCATAACGTAAAAAGATGAAAGTACTGCGATAAGTAAGTATAACTTTGATGGTTATCATTTAGTTCCACGGTTACAGCATAGATGGTGTTTAGAACTTACTTATAAATGTCAAGTTTATGATATATACTAACTTAAGCATTAATAATAACCCAGTTATTGAAATAAACAAGGCTGGCGTAGTACCCGACGAAAGCAGGTATAACAACTTTCAACTTCAGGTCTCTGCTGTGGATGCTTGGGTTGTAATCTCTATTTAGTTTAATTATTGTATATACCTATAATTATTGTAAATACCTATAATTATTAAATATAGCCAGAACTCTGACATAACTTATAGTTGCCTCTCCATTTCGTGTGCAAAAATAAACGTACTATTAAATGGACTCTTGTCATGTTAAAAGCGATTTACAACAGATTTAAAAGAATTAATCGAAGTATTTTATAAAATAAACGTTTGCAAAGTTTCTAATGTTTATTTTATTTTTCCAACCAATTCGTTATCTGTACCTATATCCGCGAGTGACTGAGCAGAACGTAACAAAACGATGCACTCAACGAAACTAAAGCAAGTCAGAGTCGAGGCGTTGTTGTGGAGTGTAAAAATAAAATAATAGAGGTTGTTCGCGCCCAATGGCCGGAACGAATCGCGAGTGTTTGCATTTGATAAGGTTAGGGCGGAGAGCGTTACGAGCTATAGTCATCTAGAGTAATGTAGTAGGAATACTGATACAAGTCAAGATGCTTACTAAATATTTTTTTTTTTTTTCACATGTGTAATTATAATAAACGCTTACACACTCACACCCCCACTGTGGGATACCCTGTGTTATAATAAAACGTTCATATTATTATTCATTACGATTTTAATGTATAGTTAATTAACATTTAGATAACAGCAGCTGTTGTGATGTATTCTTTACTCATTACGGTAATTTAGAAAAGCAGGTGTAAATTGCTAAGTATGATAATCCGACGTATGTAGGTTATTTGTTTATTCAATACTTTATTGCACTAAGCTTAACATAAAAGGAGTAGAATGGACAGACTATGTATGTTAATTATTAAATACCATTTATATATTATTAATAATAGGCACATTATCTCATTTATTAAAAAATTTAATAACGTTATAATTATGTTACAAAGAGTTAGGTCGAAGTTCTTACTTGTTCATCGCGAATCTCGCGCTTGAATTGAGGAACTATTTGTTAAATAGTTCTGGCCGCAAAAATGTCACTGCAATAATAAGTACATGGCTCATTTATCAGTACGTACGAAGAAAATTAAACAGTTATTCTAAAATGTACAATTTTACGAAAGATAATCAGTCTCTAAAAATCACTAGCTCTCTAACCACCGTTATTAATGCAATGGGCGCGCGGCCGAAGGACACCGCACCTATTACAAAAAGACCACAACCAAAACACAATTTAAAAGAGAATTCTTAAACAGCGAAGACGGTCTTGCAAAAAGACAATTTGGTCCGCCTGGGAGCCGTTTGTCTTTGCTATTGTGAACTTTTATTTCGCCCACTTTTATGAATTATTTCCAGTTGTTTTTATCACCGGTAAATTTAAATGGAAGCCGCACAAGTTGTACGACTGCAATGCTCGGAATTGTCTGTTTGAACTGCAAATCCTTTATTACAAAACTTTGTTGTCGGTTCTTTCGTAGTCCGTTTCTGTGCCGAAATATCACTCAGTTGATTTTAACCGAATTATAACAATCACATAATTGCTTCTACATAAAAAGGTTTAATAATTATTCTGACCCTGTTGCTTTATTGTTGTTATTTATTTGTTGATTTCAAAACTTGTACACGGGGGCGATATTGTTGAAAAGTATGCAACACCATTTACGACATTCTCGGTATTAAAAAAACGCGCATCATACTTCTGCATAGCTAACACTTAATGACAATGATCCGTCTGATGAAAACGTGTATGATTAGTGCCCTCGTACAAACTTTTTATAAGTATTTTATTTTTGGTAATTTAATCGTATGTACATAATAAATATATATTAAGTAAAACAAAACAGTGGTAACAATGAATCTTTGAAATGTTTACCTCCCTTCGACAGTCCTAGGTCCAGTCCTACACGCGTCGTTCACTTGTCGACTATAGTTACTTCAAATAAAATTTCACTGTGCTTCGATGAAGGAAAACGTTATGAAGACACCTAAATACTTGGAGCTTTCTATAGTGTTTCCCAATATGTGGTTGGTCTAGTAACTCGTTTGTGGCCAACGTGGCTTGACTCGCTCTTATTTCGAAGAAGACCTAAGCCAAACAAATGGTTTTATGAAAGTTTATGGGCTGTGACATCGGTGTCTGCTCAAATCACAATGACACAGTGAACACGCTACACGCTTATTTATTATTTCTGATGTGGGCAACGAATCGACATTGCTACGCAGTCAAGTAAATGTATTTTAGACAGGACAACTAACTGAAACGTTACTTAAACATGAATAACTCGATTAATAAAAAAAGGTTTTTAAACAAACTTGACCTCAGATACTTGACACTATTCATCGGAGTTTATTATCTCTGAGAATAATTAGGACACAACAAATATTTGTGTTGTGTGCGTATAAACTCAATCAGTGAAGTTGTTTAGAACTCACACGATCGCTAACGCGTATATATATAATAATGTGTATTAATTAAATACGTCATCATTATTCAAAACCACACATCACGAAGAGAGCTACTCAAATTAACCTCTTGTTTGTCGGTGTGGGCACGCTTGTAATGCTAATTCCCGTCTGCTCCCGAGCCTGACAGTCAG
Organism: Agathymus mariae mariae; assembly: GCA_018251895.1. Classification (NCBI taxonomy): domain Eukaryota; kingdom Metazoa; phylum Arthropoda; class Insecta; order Lepidoptera; family Hesperiidae; genus Agathymus; species Agathymus mariae. The sequence goes on from DWPT01008721.1 coordinate 5,548, forward strand.
GCAACACTCCGGCTTTTCAGCGTAATTGACGCCAGTATGCGACTAATTGAATAGTTTACTGAGAAATTCGGTCTGAATTTGTAATGCAATAGTTTAAGGCAAACTTTAACTGGTGGCATTTCTATGAATTATTATGTTACCTTTCGTCAAATTTACCTACAATTTGTAAATTGTATCGAAATTGTTAAGTTTACTTTTGGTTTTATTTTTTTAATAGTTTGATTTAAACTTCAATAGTGTGTTCAAAATCATGTGTCAGTTAATTATTGTTTTGAATAGTTTTGAATTAGATAAATAATCCCACATTTTTAAATAGTTACAAAACTTTAAAACAAAAGGCTAACGGCATTCAAACATCTCTTCATTTGGACAGGATTAACATATGATGTTAAAAATTGATTTTTCTAAATGTTACCGTCAAATACGAAAACTAAATTTAAATCAATCAGTTATTAAGAGTGTACGAGACAGCCGGGGTTTTATGTGTGTAGACAATGACAAAATGTATTTATCACAAATATTTATTGTTCACACACTCCTAGTTGATCTATATTTTGAATCTTACAAAGGTGTTTACACTCATAATAACTACTCGATTACAATCCAAAGTAATCGGACATACCTAAAATGTGTTTCTATATGACTACTTTAATAATAATTTTTACACTTTAAATAGCTGTGCTAAAATTGCTTCATAGAATTTATATAGTTTAAGATGTTAAGTTCCGTGTAATAACAAATTTAACTTCAATAATGTTCGAGTCGATACAACATCATCTATATTTAGATGTATAAATGATTTATAATTATGGTGCAGCTAATTCAACAAGAGTAGCAATAAATTTTGGCATAATTTCAGATTCAACTGTAATTTCCCTTCATATTTAACTGTTTCTTACAGATAATATCGAAAAGACTGCGTACTTTTTATTGTATAAATAAAGAAATATGAAATAATGACAACAAAAGAATACGACAGTGATACTACAAATAACTTTCAAATAAGTTCTTATATCATCTTCCGAAAGAAAATGAGAACTGCAAATGCAATGGCAGATACCGACTGCAACCTCTAATAAAAGCAGCAGACGCAATAAAAGCCGGCAGAAGAAACAAGATGGCTTAAAAATTTACACGCATAGTAGACTCCCGTTCGTCCGTGAAGAATTCTTGTTTCAAGCAACGAAATAACGGGAACAAATAGTAGGAAGCGTTGACGAAACGAATGAAAAAGAATACCCTCCGAGCATTCTCAAATCCAACAAACGTAAAAGAGATTACCCACGCTCCAACTGCTCTCAACTTGTATAAACAAAAAAAGCTCAATTTGTCTGCTTAAAAATAAAGCGAAATTGCCATAGACTGAGTAAAGACGGCCGAGGAATATTAAAAACGTTTTTAAAAGGACAACAAAGAGCGCGAACGCTAGCTATTTGAATTTATATTGTGACAAGTGACGGGTAGCGCGCGAGATGTCGGCGCCTAAAATGTTCTGTAATTGTGAAAAAAAATGGTAATAACTAATTAAACATTTTAGGGCACTATTGTACAACGCAGTGTAAGGTAAGTCGTATTATTTCAAATCCTTCCATTTTAGATTTATTTGTTTCTATTACTAAATGTTTCTTGTTAGCTTTAACACAATTTTAAAATCACGTGGCATGCTATATTTCATTGTCTTTTGTCATGATCAGTCTGCCAGTCGAAGAATGGTAGGACTGTTACGATAATAAGCAAAGCTTGTTTTGCTTTCAAAAGCAAAACAAGAATGATGAACACAACACAACACTTGAAAGCAAAAAAAAAATTAACTTCACCTTAAAAACCAAAAATTGTATGACAATGTTGTCGGTTTTTGTGCAAAACATAAACTATTAATTATCCACAAAAGCTAACACCTTAAATTAGGAGAACGATTAATATAATTAATATAATTTTCAAAAAAATGTTTGAATGACAACCATAAGTTAGTCTTTACCAATGACTTACTAGTGATCATATGAAACACCAATATTGAATGTATATACAAATTACTTAAATATTAAAAACGATTAGTTAATATTGGATTCTATTACTGCAACACAAGTGGATACGTAACGCAAAACAATTAAAAACCCTCTCCAATTAAGATGACTCTTTGTAATTAATTGAGGAAAAAACTAATGAACTAAGTAACCGTGAGAAAATACTTGGCGCCTTATAGAAGATTAAATATGGACCGGAACATTGGTCCCTAATAGAAGATTTCATATCGCGGAAACCCGTCTAGTGATTACCATTCGTAACAGCATAAACGGTTGCGTACCGCAATGTAATAAAACGGGCTTTGGCGTATTTTTGTGTTAAGCTCCCCTCCGTTGATTACGCTCAAATTGATATAAATTGAATTTTAAAGTTAGCCGCCTTGCCCGCCTTGCCTACCCCAGAGGCGAATATAAGACGCGCTGGAACCACGGAAGAGTTATTTGTATGCTGCAGAAATGACAGGTATAGACAGCATTTTCTTAGACTATACAAAGTTTATTAAAAACTATAAAGTGTGTAGGAACCATTAAATACACTGTGGAATGATTTGAAAACATGTACATATGTAGTAATAAAAACTGTTTTTGATGAAACAAATTTTGACTTTATAAGTTTAGGTCAGTTTTGAAACGATTAGGTGGATCTTAATTATAACTAAAAAAATTGACAGTAATGGGTTATCATTTGAAGTTAAGACGAAGAACCTTAGGTTCAGGCAGCTTTACAGCAGCACTAAAGGTCTCCTTGATAAAGTAAATGTACGAAAATGTAATTTTAGATTTTTAATTTTAGATTATTTTCTTTTTAACTTATTTGATTGACACAACCAATCTGTAAATAAAATAATTAAATATTTAGCAGAAAATTCTGGTTATAGAGTCCCCTGTTAAGTAAACTAGGTTTTGACAATAACCATTTAGTTATAGTTTATGAATCTATCTAGGTTTTACTACTAACACTATTACTACTCTCCTTACCGGTTTCGGATACAGCGTCTAAGCTTTAGTTGTTTTGAAGGGAGCCAGTCGCCAAGCTGATCTAACATGGCAATCATTCCGATGAGACCGTCTGGTCTAATCGGAATTTTTGAGTATAGGTAAGTTATAGTATGGGTTGGATTTCTTGCACAAAAAGGCGAAAATAAAATTAGTTCTATGACTCCACATGCTATTAAGAAAATATAAATGATATTTATGAACATCATCAAGATATTTGTAAAAATGTATCTATGGATATTTTTACGGTACTGTCATGTGTAGGAGAGACATATGTATCTATTGAACATCCCTTTGCTTTAAGCCAGTAGACCGCTGTAAAGCCAACGTCGTGGCTTATCTTATTATTGCCTTTATTGCTCAATTTGACTTTATTTAACGCTATTCGCAGAGGGAGGCGCCCGTCTCGAGCTGACGCCGAACAGATGAGGTCCCACTTCAATCCACTTAGCACTGCACGCTACCTCCGTTCTATCTACCTAACTCTAGTAGTATTTCGAGAATCACCTCTGTATAGTTTCTTTAGTCTGCTTCTCAGTTTTACAACGTCCTTTAGAACTGTACGAACAAAATGTCTTATCAACGATTGTCTTATCCGTAGACACTTATCTACAGCGTCATATTCGTCATTTTATAAGTCTATAAAAGTGTTACTGCTAAGCAATACTTCTGATGAAACAGATTGAAAAAACAGTCTGGCGCCAGCACTTGGGCTCGTTTGAGAACTTTTCACCCTCAAGCATTTCGAAATTTCTTGTGGGTATACTAAGAATCACACTGGAACTTATTTTCTTTTAGGCGGAACTACGGGAACCTCAAGAAGGAACTTCCTCGTTTCTTCACGCCTTGCTTTTTCATTACTTCATTTATATTTATTATTTTACACTACTCTTTCTGTATACAATGTATTTCCGTATTACAGTGCTTATTGCACTGTATAGCAGTACGAGAATACGCCTAAATGATTGACTAATTAACAAATTTCTGGAATTGATGAATGGGTGATGACAGTTCAAATGCGGTACACCGCGGCAATTTTCGATTCATTGCAATGAAATTATTTCCTTTAATACATAATATACTCGTGTTATTGACGAAATAAAGTCCGAGTTTTTAAGTCGGAAAATATATTTAAATAATGGATTTGTGTCCATCAAAACAACGTAGGGTGTAACCGTTTCAGGCGATTTAGTGTTTCTGTCGACATGATTTCTGGCTTGTCGTTCCTCGTAAGTCAGAAAATTTGCGAACGTGTGAAATCGTCCAGTTTCATAGTGTGAACCAGTACAGAGGAAGGTATTAATTATTCATTACACTCATTTACAAAACTGTTATTTATTAAAAAATAAGATAAATTTCATACAATCAACCAAGAAAAGCTTGCTTAGCAGTAACACTTGGCCGTATTGGGGCGGCCTAGAATACTCCCCCCAATCCCACGCTGGCAGAACAGGGTGTCGTAAGAGGCGATAGAAGC
>DWPT01008722.1:0-10043 GCA_018251895.1 Agathymus mariae mariae
GTTTCATAGATATTGCTTCTAACGCCTTGCTTCCATATCTATAGAAATAATATGTTATTTTAATCCATAACGAATCTGTATAAACTGTTTGTTGGAACTAAAATGAATAAAATTTGAATACACACAAACAATCGGGCCAGTCCATCGGGTGTAAGCATTTGATTTGTGCATCACCGGAGTATCGAACCCGCGCCGGAGAGGCAATAAAACATGAAGATTTCGGATCTATTTGTTTTGTACAGGGTGTTCCTTTATAAGATACCGTTACAATAAAATTAAGGATCCCACACATTTAACGTATTCAGTATTGAATTAAATTTATATTATTCGTTCATTTTATAGCTCGAGTAGTCAAACGATGTGACAAACGAATTAAAGTAAATCGAGCGTGGTCGAAAATTGAATGGACGACTTGATAACATTTTCTTGACTCCTTTATGTATCTCGAAGGTTACGTTAAGCAGTTGATATTAGCTGTTTTCCTAATATAGTTTTTTAGCAATGTCGAAGGTCTTTAATAAGATATTTCCGATACTCGGCTTCAGTAACCCGATATACTTCGAATCGTTTACACAGTAGTAGGGTCTTAAGTACCCACGTCATTAGAAGCGGACTATGATTGCTTTACAGTAAGATTCAAGTAACATTCAGATGGCGTAAGCGCTAGGAAGCGCATTTACGCAGCCATCGTACAGCCGAACACATATTCTACCAGTCTCCTGCGCTCTTTCTAATATTTGGTGCTATAACATTACGTTATTCGTGTCGCTCCGAGAATAGGCCAAATGGTTTTATTCTATAGGAAGAAGCATAATGGTTTACGTATCTATTGATCCATTCACTTCAATAATCTACGTATATTCATAAATAGAGTTCTCAAAATAGAACTTCGAGAGTATTTGTCTAGCCTAAGGTCAGCTGGTAGAGCTCCTAATTTATACCGTATAAGTTTTAATGTAACTAATGAAAGTTAAATAAATAAACGCACCTTTTTTATGTTATAGACTTAAGTGAAAATCAAAAAATGTGGCAGATACGCAACTTTGATACATCTTAAGAGTATATCGATAAATCTTTATTATTAAATTTAAATAGAATCGAGTGGTATATACAGGATTATTGGTAATGTTAAGACTAGAAATAACACTAAGAATTAAAATTAAAAATAAATTAAAAAATTAAAATAAATTAAATTTCATTATTTTGATTTCAAAACGTATTGATTGAAGAGGACAGTGAATAGAAGTTAATGAGTTACTACGTTGTACATCTTTGACTTTATCAACACTTCCTATCAGGTGGCATTTGTCAAGCATTAATTTATTTTAACAAACTTAACAAACAGAAAAGCTTAAATTAGAAGCGTGCATTGTCAATCAATAGCGGTGGTGAGCATTTGTGTTAGGTAATGGCAATCTCAATATTTAACGACATTAAGCAATGTTATATTTCATGCGACGGACACCATAAAATACATCTCAATCTCAAACTGGCTCTATAGAGAATACAATTGTTTACGGCTAGAACACCCCGACCAAGCGCGTGCGCCGATCCTATCTATTAGTTGCTAACGGTGTTGCCAGCGCTGTAAAGCATCGTAAACTGATTTTAATTCTCGGTCATGAACCGCTGGTATACTGTGGATGGGTCTTTATGATTATATACGTTCAAAAAGCCATAAAGTTGTGTGAAATAAATTGTGTCAGATTTTTAACAGTAATTGTTTTTTTTTTTGTATAATTAACTTGTATGAGATTCTTTTGCATATTCTAGTTCTAGGTTGCTCTGTGCTATGATATGAACGTACACAAATGAGAAATCACACACGAAACTCCAGTACAAACAATTTATTTGTCACGACCTGAAGTCGTACCCTTGACTCATCGGTCGACGAAGAAGCTGGGCTACGAGGTCTTCTAAATAAGATCCTCAAAACAGTTTTACTTCGATAATGGACATTCATAAGATCCATAAGATTCTTATACATCGCATCCATAAGATTCTTCAAAGTATTCACCCCCTTAAATCACAATAAATGAAAATATTCATATTTATTAGTTCAATATCACTATCTAGGTTGAATTATGTTGTTAATCGGCCATAAAAAGCGGTTTTTACTTGTATTGTGGCTGAAACCAATGGGCCACCCGGAACCGACCGGCGGGATTTAGAATTATTGCACCCTGTGGGCAGGGTCTTTGTGATTGTTCCTTTTTGTTCGATCAATGTTTCTGTTAAAGTAGTTAAAAAAGTCAATAAATGGCACGTGCGTTTAGCTAGATATAAAACACTTCCTGTGAATCATTGAGGATCATTGCCTAATGCACTCGTAACGAACGCAAGCTATCAAAAGACTAACAGATTTATTTCTATAGATATTTAATTTAAAACGCCACTAGAGACACTGACACACTGAGAAGTTTCTTCAATATATATTTACTATATGTCATATATATATTTCGTAACAAGCATTTGTATTTGAAATATCATAAGATGCTTTGGTTATTTAATAAAACCAGTATCCCTTCATTTGCGGTTCACAAATGTCATTGAATCACCAAACTTTTTAAAAAATCACCTTTTTGAATCTAGTAGATTCGGAGATAGTCGGGTGTTATAAACAATAAAACAGACAAACTCACCAGTGATCCTATAAATAAATATGCCTTTTATTATCAGATGCATGAATTCCTAACACTCATATAAAATCACTCGACTACTTTGAACTTAAGATTAAAACTTGCGGTTGAAACAAGCCACGTGTAAGCTCTTTTAATTATTTTTTTAAACAAATAACACTTGCTGAAACTAGTTACCTATCGAATCAATCACAGCTTATTAATCTACATCGGCACTGCTTCGAATATGGGTCGTGTAAACATCGCGAATGATTATGTTGATCGATATTGTCTAATCAGCCGAATCGATTTTATGTTGAAGTTGTCGAGTCGCACTCTACATTTGCTTCATTAACTCTCGTCTGATTTTGAGTACTTGTTTGAGTGTTTATGGCTTGTGATGTGAAGTGTTTATAACCATCACAGCGCTAACTGACCAACTGTTGGGTTCCTGTGTTCCGGTTTACTAGTACAATAGGAGGGGTAAAATTACAGTCCACGTATTTCGAAATCCGAATGAGCTTACTTCATATGCTTTTGAGAATGTTAAAGATAACGTTCAGCTACGTATCTTTATGATGCCTTCGATCACCGAAGAATGAAAATTATTTTAAAACAGTTATATATACTTTTGTAAAATAAACGGTGCGAGCACAATTTTAACTTAGATCCTTCATCGCCCTGTTATTATTCGACAATCTTTAATGTACAGCCAAAGTTTAGTTGTAATATGAACTAATTGGTACCGCACCATACTAATTGGTATAAGTACAAGTACAGTATAAGTACTGGAGCATGCCAGACGGTACCAATTTTAAAAACAAAAAGATTGATGCGCCACTGTCATTTAACCGCTAAAACCGTTTAACACAACAACATTTTGCCGAACCGAAAACATGACATCGTAAATCGGTGATCGGAGCCCAAAGCAAACAATCAGATCAGATATCTATCAGGTTCCAATAAGTACATATCGATGTTGTTTCCAATCGTTTGTTTTGTCCGACACGTAACGAATGACATTAAATCTTGCGAAGCAGATGGCAACCGGTTCTCCGTTCAGAAATCAAAACCTGGCCGAATTCGGCGGAGGGGAACTAATGGTTCCAAATTAAATGTTTATTTATAAACCTTCTGAGATAATAATTTCGAGTTTATCGCGCTTACAAGATAACCGCTCGAATTGTTGAGGGTAAGGTGGATTAATTAGACGAGTAAGCTTATGTTTAATGACATACTCTCGGTAATTAGACATTAATTACGTCTGCATTTCGGCAAAGTTAAATCAGTCGTTCAAAATGAACCTTAAAGAACACTTTCTAAAGTCGTTGGGACATTTTTATTGCGTAAAAAAAATGTTATTTTGTCTAATAGGAGAGTGTTGTAATGTCTTTTATTTTATATCCTTCAGTCACCTTCAATATAAAACACTTTTTTCGTTCTGGAATGTGGCCCCATATATTGTATTTAAAACAACCGTCCGTGTTTGCCGTTTGACAATTCATTCTTGGCAAAAATATCGACTTTTCTTTAAAAAATCGGGTCCAACACGTTTTCGTTATTTATGGATACCTAAATGATCTTATAGAGGTACCATTTTATGTAAAAATAACGAATTTGATACCACTTTAATATCTGTGATATTAAAGCATGAATCTCGACAAAAATATAAAATGTAATATGACCAACATTCATTAAAATATTTTCAAATTATACTTTTATAACCTCCACCATAGACAACATCTATTTTGAATATATAAAAATGTAAAACTTAAGTTCTGGTCACATCTCGACTACGCGATTAAATTTCTAACCACTCGGCTACCAACCGCTTTTGCAGTGCATTTAAAAGAACATGAATGAATGCATATGCTGATAATAAATACAGTTCGTGCTAGAATAAGATATCGGAACATGCTACATGTCGCGAACGTTGCTAATGAAGGCGGTACCTTTGCGACAGGTCGGAACAGGCGAAACCGATAAACGTTTGTTAATGGACCCGAATTTGTTGATGCGGGGTATCTTTAGTGCTTCGCCGTGGTTATTATTTAATGACCTTCGATTAGGTAGTGGAGTTGTGGAAGATGACATTTTTGGGTGTAGGAGGCTCTATCCATCCATGCTTAACGGGACCACCCGTTAAGCAATAACCAGGACAAGGAAGGTTGGTACGAGAAAAAAGATTTCTTTGAAGAAGCTAAACACTGTACCACCAAACTAAATCCTGACGATACTGGGGTTGTGACAAATACACAGACATGCCAGGTCAGTTACCGTTCTTCTGAAAATAAGTCGTTGAATGTTGTAGCATGTTTGTAAAACTGCAGAGCAAGCGTTAAAGCGGAATAATACCGTTCTACTTGGGTGGTAACACGTCTATAACGTCGCTAGTGTTGTAAATGTCAATTGGCGTTGACCACACACCATTCTGCGCTGTCACCAGTAGTTTACATGAAAGCAGTCTCATCCTCGCACTAAGATTCCCTATGTTGGTGGCACGTGCAAATAAGACATCACATTGTACAATCTTAGACGACGTAAGAACAAATGTTTATTTGTCACATAATTGTTTGCGTCTGGAATGGAACCCGGGACCGCTCGCTCGGCAGGCAGGACTACTACCGTCTAGGCTATGGGATGTCTAAACACCTCTATTACAGCATGAATATAATGAAAAGTTCCAGAATCGAGTCGAATTCAGGGAGTTAGTACCATTAGATTTTGTAATTCATGCATGCATTACTGATTGATCGACTGACATGACTTCCTAGATCGAACCCAGAACAGGCATCAAAAATATTCATAGGTACCTTGTCATCATTACAACCGAAAACTGTTGTTGCAGGCCCCGATATACCTCTCTCAATGTAATATAGGCCTTAATCTAACAAGCTGGTTAAATGTAATTAGCAAACTGAACACACGGTTGAGAATATTACAGAACTATGAGCCATGCAGATTTCCCTATTCTTTCGTTAACCCAACTAATCCATAAAATTTAATTTGTAATGTGCACATAATGTTGAAAAAATTTAGGTGCGTGCAGGATTCGAAAGATTACCATCTGGCAGTCAAACGTACAAGCCACTAAGTTTATAGAATTTATGTATGGATTGAATTGACAGACAGTAAAGGCCAAAGCCGTCAAGTCCAGCACCATCAAGAATAAACAAATAAATACCAGTAGAGGGACTGAGATAAACAGGCTAACGCACAAACATCCACTCATAGCGTGGGATATCCTCTTTAACGTCCGCAATATCACTTTGCGTGTTCCGGTTGTGCGAGTCAATGAGGTGTCAAACAATTCGCGCCAATTGTCACTGATGTCACTTGCGAAAATTAGAAGTGTTATTACTCTGTTACTCCAGTTAGTGTACTCGTGCAGCAATTGTACAATGCCAGTATTATTTTCATCAAATAATTAAAAATTTCATGGAATATTACCACGTATTATAAAATCACTTTACCGATTAGTCAACAGCTCATGATACACTTACGAAGCTGGTAAATTACACAGTGTTTACAATAATTGATTTACTTAACATATCCAGTAACTTAAATTAAAACAAGATGTTCTACTCAAAATTGTTTTTAATATCAAAACAACATTGACGTGTGATAGCAGGGTAGTAATAAAAAGGCAATTAAATGCACGTTAAAATAATATCAATACATATGAGCCGTTAAAAAGACCGACAAACACATTTTAGGACCGACAGATAATGTTAATAGTTAATCCTAAAAGAATGAGGCAAGGGTCATAAAAATTTAACTACTGCCTAATCTAAAATTTGCCTGGTTTCGCCCATAGGGTGATAACGCTTGCTTTTACATATCCGACTTAGTTTAAATTAAAATAATAAATACATCACCAAAGAGTCCCCAAATACGCCGTTTCTTTCTACGTTCAAATCTTTAAATGTAATTTTATGTTCAATATTATGTTGTGGTTTTTCCTATCATTTACAATGTTATTATTATATATTATCTAAGAAGAGCCGTACTGTGTCGTACATTCAGCAAATCGAATATGTAACGGCTAGCGTAGATAAAATATATGATTTTTAAATTCTATCATAAATTTTACTATAACGGGTACTCACGATTTTTGTGTTTTTCTCGACTGTCTCGCCGTGACCATGATTCATGTCATTGGTTCGTAAAAATATTACTCGTGAGCACAGGTAAAATTCAGATAAAAGTATTATTTCAATATCTCTGCTAATGTATAACCAATATTTGTTTTTAGAATCATGACAATATGTAATTTTAACAATTTGCATATTTTCCCAGATCATGTTCATATCAAATCTGACAGGCAAATTAATCGAAATATCTAAATAAAACATTATAATCATAAAAAAATCAGTGAAATACAAAAAGCGATATTTTTGTACAACTTACTCAACTAACTAAGAAACATTAACGGTTTAAAGGCAGAATTATTTTCTCTATTTGCAAGTAAAAGTAATACAATCCTGCTAGTAAGTACCGATGTAAGTCTGGATGGTAAAATGCTCTAACTTACATAAAGTCTGTACTCTCTTGGCTCAATACGTTTCTTTTTACTAATCATATTATTTATAACCAGTATTGTTTAACCGTTTAGAATGATATCAATAATTGATATCACCAGCAATAAATATTCTTGGGTTCATTAATTTCAAGTGTTAGGTGTGTTCTAAATACCTCAGATTTATACTTTTCTTGAGCAAATGGTATTTGAATAAAAATACTTTCCGCTATCTGATACTGTGGTTGGATAAAAATAATCAAAATATTTTGAATTTTTTATCAATTAGTAAAACATATGCACACATAAATTACTAAAATTAACATTTTTTATTGAAGCCTGCTTACGTTAAATAGCCATTTAAAGATTTTTTTCTTCAATGATAGATAATAGCATTCCAGAGAGTTCTTTAGACTTTTTCAAAAATTTCTCAATTCTTTCAAGCTAAATTTTGGCCAAGGTGGAGGGCGGTCATAACCTCTCTAATCCCGAAAAGAGACTTGAGTCAAGCATTTGGACAGTAATGAGATATGTTAAATAATTGTATGCTAAATAAATGTATGTAAAATAATTTGGCTTGCAATGTACCATACAAATGTTAAAATAAACACAACTGCTTAGACAAACTACTACCTGAACTAAAAACTAACAGCGTTACCGAACTGGTAGTATCACATTTTCAATGTTTTACCACTAACGAAGTTTTCATAAAAACTTGAGGTTAGATACTAACTCGCCCAGTCGAACCGTGAACAGCAAGCTTTATCTAAAAAAGGTATTAAAACTTTTACGAGCGTCAAATCAAGGATGATAATCGACAAATATAGAGCACTGTTTTATCGAGTGTTTCCCATCACTACTTTATAGCCGTGGAAAGTACCATAAACAGTCAATGGGAGGAAAAGTTATCGGAACAGGACTCTTCCCATGGTTTTTAAATCAATAGCTGTAATTAATATATAGTTAACAGCGAACAGAACTTCTTAGTGAACTTGCCGCCTGCTAGACAAAAATATACATGCACTATTTTCCCAGTGACTTTAAATTAACTAAGCGGATATGCTTCTAGCACTGAGTCGACTTTTTGGTCTTGTACATAAATAAGGTGCTTAAAAGATTAGATAAATGAGTACATATTTATCCTTTATGCACATCAAGTAAGTTTCGGAGCAAAATTGTTTTTAACACTGATGGCTATCTCAACCAGTCAACATTTAAGTAGATGATTATTCGGAGAAAAGTCATAAGAGGACCGTGGGTCGGCAATCATTATAAAAATAACGTATAATGTATAATAAATGTTAATACTCGTAATTACAAGGACATACTGTAATACGTACTTATTATTGTAAAAAATACCTACTTTGGAGATATTAAAAAAAATAAGATAGTTTATACTTACCTTTATAAAATTTCTACCTAGTCTCCTGTCAAAACCTGTGTCGTGATATGGTACCTAAAAAACCGAACTAGACGTAGGGTAGATGTAGATTAATGTACCACTAGCTTGTCCAGGGTTTCTCCCCGCCACCGCAGTTTCGCCGTGACCACGATCCATGCAACTGGGTCTAAATATTGGCAATAAATAAAACGTATCGTGAGTACCTGTTACATGATAAATAAATAAATTCCGCGATTACATTAGTTAAAATCAAAACGTGAAATATTAACGCGACAGTATAAAAAATATTTAAAAATACACAAATTAGAAATAAGCCCAGTTAGTTGGTAGGGAATCTGTCTGTCGTGCGAAGGTGCGAGAAGTACATATAGTTTATATATTGTTATTATTATTGATATTATAGTCTTCTCACACCGATGTTATCTGTGGTCCAAACCTTTATGGTTCCCGCTTTCGGGAATCTGGTTCGCGATCCGGTCTCACCACATAATTACATCGTGCTACTAATTGACGTGAGATGCAGCAAAGGAACTCGACTTTGTTGATCAATTTTACTGGAACAGAGTGGTGACGTATGAGCCAAGGTTAACCAGGTTGGGATCAGTCATGCGATAACCGTGACGGAACATAAAGGATGCTGAAATAAATCAATGGAAACTCAGTTTGATTCCAGAATGTTACTGGAAAACGGAGTGTGCTCCAGGATGTATAGTTAATAAATTAATAAACACTTAATATCCATATGATGATTTGAATATGGACATTGAATGAAATGAATTGTTGTAAATTAATAAGAATATTGATACTTATATTAACGAAATATATTTCTTAATCTTTTGAGTTTCACCACGCTACACAAGCTTCCTCTTTTTGACGCTACTCCAAAAATTTCTGTGCACCAGAATCGCATGGTTTCTCGCTGTTTTCTTCAGGTGGGGGGGGATGATTTGCGTTCTAAAGGATATTTCCTATGCACTGACTATCAGTTCCCCGAACAATGTGGTCGGTTTCCTTCCTTCCTAACCCTGTGAGCTACTCTGTATTTTCGTTTAACCGACTTTGCTCGTGGCTATGCTTGGATGTCACATTTTAGCCAATGTCGTACTTATAAAACGAATGAAAAAATTTACATATCATCTAAATACATTGTATTGCAACGTCTGTTATGATAGTAAATAAATAAACAGTATATTTATATCACTGAATATTTATCATACTGAAGCGAAGGTGTTTTATGGCGCACGAATTAATTAAAAGCGAAGTCGAGATTTCATAAATCATTTTAGTGATACCATCGTTTTCGCAGCAGGGAAATAATGATTAGGGGTTAATTGGTGTAAAAGATATTTATTGGAGATACGAGCAGGTACCATAAATACAATGGATTTTTAATCGAATCATTGTGAATACGTTCATTCTTCTGGTTGAAACACTAACAAGAATCATATTATATTTACAAAAAAAGAAATAATGGATGCAAAAAAATAAACATTTACGCTATACC
>DWPT01008723.1:0-10043 GCA_018251895.1 Agathymus mariae mariae
TAATAATTCATATTTAAACATTTTAAAACAAACTGTTTAGTCGAAACAGAATGGTCAATCGCGATTTACCACTTGTTTGTGCAATGGCTGATAACAGATTGAAGGTCAAACGTTGCACATTTTGGCGACACTTAAGATGTACGTATCTTATCTCTTGTCATTGCAAGTGTGCATTTGTGTCTTTCAATATACGTATTTGATAGCAAGATCGCATTACTGACGCGTAAAACGATATGTTTATGCTAATCCGCGTCTAGTGTGATTAACTTACTCTTAAAAATGTTGTTTTCAACACGTCTAATTCAAACACAATAACAGAAAATAGTATTTAAATTGTGTGTACAAAATAACTATTTATAAATTAATAAACCAAAAGTTTAACTTTCGTACGCACATACTTTAATTGTTTCTTAGTGATATGTACACATATATTACAAATTAACTATCATTTGCTTTGATGAATGAAGACGTCGTGAGGAAATGATGATGAATGATGAATAAAATACAAAATAAAAGCAGTACTCTAAGTGTAATGTTTTCACATTATCAGCGAAATGTATGAATCGGTGTTCATCCATTAATATAGTATAATGTAACCGGTGGTTAGAAACTGCTAGTTAACATAGAATATGGATAAGTTGTTACTAGTAAATTTAAAAATCTAAATGCAATGAAATAGTGGGTAATTTTTTTTGTAAAATATTTTATGTATTAATGCTTATCTATACTAAAGTTATCTGTTATCAAAATTAATCTACTATACTGTGAGACTGTGATTTGTTACTTCTATGAGTGTAGCAACATTGGATTAAATTCGTATCGTGTCATTTTTGCAATTTTTTTATGCTTTAAATATACCTATAGTAAACATAATGTGAACTTACCAATATCAACCAATTCAAGTTTGGCTTGGTTATCACTGAATCCTAGAGTAACTGACTTGTCAGTCTGCTCGAAGATCTTCAAGGAGAGAAGACCATTCCAGTATGCAATTGACCTGGCTAAGTTTGAGCAAGCCAGCGAAACCTTTATAACCGGATCTGGAATTAAATATCTTATGATAAAAATAATCCATGATCAAATTTATGTTTGTAGTTGTTATTGACACAGTTGTGATTGTTGAATCCAAACAAAAATTCCATTGAGAAGTTATAAAAACAACAATCTATGATATACAACCATACATCCAATCCCTTTGGCCAGGATTTCTTTTGTCAGTTAGCATAACATATACTACACAATAATTTTGACATTGAAATTAATTTGGTTCAGAAGTCATAATTATGTTGACTTTAACCAAATTTGATTCATCAACTATACTATGACAATAATATACTATGACAATTCATAATAATTTAAAGTTATATGCTCAGTTTATTATTATTATTTAAAAATTTAATTTTGATTAACAACAAAGTGTAAAATTTTTGCCTTTCATACCTATAAATCATCTGCAAGCTTCACTTATATAAATAAATAAATTTGAATCTAATTATTCTAAGAACAAATTATCATACAAATATGTGCCACAGCTGAGATTAAACTCTTGATAAAAAAATTTGCTTCAGGAGACAGAGAACACTAATTGAACTATAGGTGTGTCACACATATAATTTTCTTTTCTCAGAACTGTACAACGGAAACTTACTTAATATTTATCATATAGTGTTGATTAATTATTTTTGATATAAATTATAATTACAATCAAATCTAAAGCAGTATCTCTAAGTATAGCATATTGGTAATAATACAGTTCATGGCACAAGATGCAATCTAAACATTAATACAAAGGAAAATTTTATGATAAAAGTTTATCTGATTTTACAGTCAGTGAAAAAACATGAAGTCATTTTAATACATCATAATTTTTTACATTCATGTGACATGCACTGAGTTAGTGATCATACATTATGATCAGATAAGCAGAGATCTTATCACACTGTACATTGTCATTCAATCATTTGTTTAAGACAAATAATTTCACTGTAATACTATAAGAAATAGACAATTCTCAAAAATGTAATATATGTATGTAATATATATATTGGGGATTTTGGGGATATGAAATGTCAGAGCTGGATATGGATATATGAATAATATTTTACCACTTTCAATTACAGTTGCAAATATGAAATTATTTCAGACTATCCACTTGTTTCGGATAACATTGCTTATAGATATTAGACGATGTACGACTTGAAAAATAAATATAAGTCCTAGTGTACCAGCTCGCAATGCAAAACCTGGTCATAACATGTTTCATTTAGATTATGCCCCTATCCAAGGTTATTCAAAACTTTTTTAGTGTAGTCCGTTACGGCGACATAGCTCCATAACTACCCTGATATCAATGGAATACGTAGCACTGTTTTTGAACTGACTACACAACAGCATCATTAAAATCACCATTATGGTGAATATCTCAACACCATTTGACAAAATGAATGCAACACCTGTCACAACCACAAAAGAAAAACAATCTAATAAAACACAATATGATATTGACAAAATAGCTTTTGAATATGTGCACAGAGTTATATGCTTACAGATCTAGAATTTTGAACACAACAGTGTTGATTTAGTGTGGCTCAAATTAAGAGATGTACTAATAGACAAGACAGAAGCTACATTTATCAAAAGAAAAATATGAAACGTAGAAGAAATAATAAAGTTTGTAAACAGAACTATTGAGTTAATAAGTGCAGGTGATGACGAACATGTGAAATAGATAGTTTAAAGAATGAACTTATAATTATTCTAGACAATGATAAATTATCAATGGCTGTAAATGTTGTATGGATGAATCTGATTTTTCAAAAATCTTATGTTATGTAAATATATGATTTTTATCATATACTTTATATACATATATACATCATTTATCATCATCTAAGCGAATGTGTATTAATTAAACTTTTAAAATAGACACTGTGACACAGATACTTGTAAATGTGACTTGCATAGTTCATTATACTTTAATGTTAACAGCGCAAAATATTTACTTGTTTATATTTTTTATTTCTGTTTCCAAAAAATATTCAAGTATTCATAATAATTGTAAACTGAATAAAGATTTATATATTTTTGTATTTATTACTTCTGAACCATAAATATATGAGACAAGAGACAAGGTTTACTTAGCACTAAAAGCATTGTCTGTCAATATGAATTATAAATTTTTATTACACAAATAACATTTTAACAGAACTATTATCCATGTCTGTTAATGTCAATCCTTAAATATCAATTTGAATACAGAATGACATATTTATTTGATGTATCCAAACTAAAACGAAATATTAAGTTTTTTGATGTTAAAACTTTTGACCATTTTTTTATATTACATTTTATTGAATTTGATGAAGGGATATTTAATTATTTCTTGAAATACAAATACAACATAATAAGAAATATAGGTTTGCTCACCTTTGTCAACAGGCTGTGGTTTGTCAATAATGTAGAACTTGTAGCCACCAGGTGCCTCCACATATTTACGTCCATTTTGTTCTTTAATGGGCCAGTTTGTAGCTGCAGCTCTCTTTAAGCTTTCACTGGACTGTACAGTGATACCAAGGAAGTCATTTCCCTGCTCGTAATGTGTAATTCCATAGTTGTAAGTAAGCTCCACAACAAAATGGGTGTCCTCAGGACCATAACCAATCATTGTCTTACTCCATCTGTTAGCATACGGCCTATAAAACAATAATGGCTAAAATTTAATCCAAGTTATAGTTATCATGGATAGCACTCAACAGGCATAATAAAAAATATATTTTTATGGGAAAGTTATATGTAAAGAATATTTATTTAACAAAACATTAAAAAGTGTGCTGTTTATGAAAGTGTGTGTTTTAGTGTTATAACAATGCATATTGACTCACAAAATTAAGATTCACATAGCACTCAGATTGTATCATTAGTGCTTACAACATATAAATGGAGCTTTATAGAGCGTATAATAGTAAAAAAAGTTACACTTACCCATTACAAGCTGCTTCACATCCTTCACTAAATTCTTCATGTCTGAGAACCTAAGTAATACAAATATAAATGTAAATATTGAGGTTTATCTGTGTAAAGACAATTCAGTTCAAGAGCAATGAATAATGTTCATGACTAATATGAGCGGCTTGATTGTTCTCGAATATAAAACCGGCTTAATGACCTTGGTTGTTTACAGACATTAATTTTTATGTTTCACACTGCATAATTAGTTTTGGATAAATATAGATACACAAACAGTAAAAGTTATGCGAAAAAAAAAATCAGTATTCAAATAAATTAATAAATTTTATTCACGATGACGATTCTTACCTTCATACCCAGTACTTCTCTATAAAATTTTGCCGTTAGTGTTCTATCGGCTACTTTGAACACAAAATGCAAAGCCCGACCATTAATCATTTTGTTAATTTATAATAGAATCAACAAGAGACAATATAATAGTAAGTGGAATATTAAATAAATATATTTAATTTCATAAACATATATTGGAGCCAACACCAATTCGCTCAGAACTTGAACACCTTAATGAAAATGAACGATATGAAATTAAATCCGGTGACAGAACAGGATCATGACAGTGGACAAGACTCACAAGTCATTGTCTACCGTATTCATAGACCACAGTCAACTGTCATGTACTTGTCATTATTATATTTAAAAGAAACGTTATATTAGTCGTGGATAACATACTTTCGGCCTAATACAGACACAGTGGACTAAAACTTATTGATGAAATGAAACCATCATACGGAGGAAATCACAAAATAGAATTGATCCTATTATAACTCGTAGTCTGGTTGATCGGATATTTATTAACAGTATGACTTATTTATTACAGTTTTTCTTACCAAAAATGTAAATTAACAACGCAATCTTCAGTCAGTTGCCAAAATACATGTTTGTCCGTAAGATAATTATATAACTTTATAGAAAATTACTCTAAATATAGATTTAGAGTGTATTGTATATTTTATGCCTATATACATATACAACTATATAATTATGGAAATTTATGTAACTAAATAAGTAATAGTCGCATTTTGCTTCATTTATATTATATACTCGTAATATAACACACTAGAATCGCTAGAATGAATCAGAGACATGTGCATCACTATTTAGTTTCATTAAAAAACTTTACTTACCTACCTAAAATTAAAATTAGGCGAAAATTTTAATTGTCGTTTATACAGTGAAATATGGATGTATCAAATGTAGGCGAATATCCTTTTAGTTCTGGCTCAACACTTTTATTTTCTACTACACTATTTAAAAAAACATCTTATCATTTTTGCTTATTAAAATTCAGTGCTATAAAAATATCTAATTTCCTCTAATTAACTCACGTTTTCCTAATAAGCTATTTTCCTCATTCATAAAATCAACCATGAAGAGTTACGTCTTTGAGAATCCGTGCGTTTATTTACTATATGTTTCATTAACCATATAATTTTTAAGACAATTCTATGCTTGCAATTGCTTTGTGCCAGTTGTTAGATTTTGTACTCTCAAGATTTGCAAGCTTGCATTACATCACAGGATGTATGTAGGTTTCCTCAAAACATTTTACTATCTGTAAATGATTTAACAAAAATAACTTAAAAGACAAAAAAAAAATTACTTTAAATTATTATTTTTTTCTCGTTGTGGCTGGAAAGGATTGAGGAATAGGATACTAAACTGTTTTTCATTCCCTAAAACAGTTTAATAATAATAATCAAAATCCATATTCAATTCATCGACATAAAAACTACATATAATTTCATACAGAAATACGATTAAATATATATTTCTCTTAAATTCTAAACTACAATCATAATTTCGTAGGTAGGTCATACTTTTTTTTTACATTTTCGATAGTATGCAATAAATATTAATAATCTTATACAAATCTCGATATACAGATAGACGAGTTACGTTACACGTTCCCTATTGTTTTCTCTACAGTTTGTAAATATTTTAATAAGAACTTTTTAGTATCATTATTTTTATCAGGTATTCCGTTCATTCAGGATATGATTCGGCAAACATTTTGACTTATTAGATATTTTAGGTCTTTGTAACACTCGATGAAATACAATCATATAATGTAAGTAATAATATTATAATATTTACTTGATAAGTTATGCTCGCTATATTCTTTTTTCGCATAGATTTATTTTACACAAAATTGACCCACTGTTGTTGCACACACTAAGCAAAGAAAATATTATTTAATTTTAAGGGCGAAATAACATAGCACGATAACTTTAACATTACAATAATTAACGCAGTTACAACACTCGTGGCACATATATTTTAACGTAGACTCAAAATAACATAGGTGCAAGATTTTATCAATATTACTAAACGATTAATACTCGTCACTTTATCCACTCGACCACTAGATTGCATAATTAAATAAGCATTTCATGCGTAGATATTTTAAATTTATATAATTAGTTAAATAATTTATACCGCAATAAATCACTGATAATGTCAAGTTGTTCATTAAAAATGGATTTAAAATATGCATACATACTTGGTCGTGAATTTGTGATATAATTATAATATAAACTATATTGTTATAAAACAGTCAAGCATAGAAAAAATTATATGTAAATAAAAAAATCAAATAATGTAAACACTATATGGATGCTTGTTATGCATGTTAAATGAAACTGTTAAAACTAATGAAAAAAAAAGAAGATATGTTATCACAATTTACAAGGATAAAATTTTTATTTAAAAATAAAAGACGGACGAAAGCCACATAACTCATAGCGCAATTTTGTTCTGTAAAATAAAATTTAAACATTATTTCAATAACATTTCAAGTCTCATAAACTTGCAGTCAAACAGTAAAACAATTTAACAGACGTCGCAGAGATAAGCCGATAAGCTTAAATAGTACAACTACGATAAACATTATACAAATTAAGAATTTCGCTGGGTTTCATTTTATTAGTAAGTTATTTTCTGATTTTAGTTTATTTGTGATCTCTACAATTTAGAAAATGCTACATTAAAAATTTTAGCACGTCGTAGACAAAGTGTAAAGCGAAATTCTTGTCATACAACAAATAAACGTACATCTACATACGTTAAAATTACATTCATATAATTTTAATTTAACCATTGCCAACATAAATATTAGGTCTACAACAAGTCGTATCAGCGTAAGCGGTGCGTAGTTCAGTTAGTTTTGTCCTTGTCGGTATCTTCCTTTTCTTTTTCCTTTTCTTTTTCTTTTTTCTCCTGCAGCTGTTGCAAATGGGCTGGCAAAGCCTTCAATATTGCATGAACCTAAAAATAAGTGGGACTTAAGTTTCAATTTTTCCTTATAGCAACGGGTATGATGTAGTTTTCAGTGCAACAATAATATATAAAGTCATATTTATCATATCTATGTGGCGTAAATATCATTTAGAATCAAATGGGTTATACCGGTAGGAGTATCCATTTGTTCCGTCCAGAATATTTAAGACAATATATAAAATATTTTTGGGTTTCGATACGAGACGGCGTTATTCATCTAACACATTTTATTGTAGAAAGATAAGGACCGGTAGGGTGCAACAAATATAGTACTCTGTGAGCTTACCTCTTCTGCGACAGCCATAAGCACGAACTCGAATTGTTGCTTGGTGGCGACGGTACGCGGACGCTGGTCGCGGATATGTTCGAGGGTTGCAGCGATGTCGATCTCCTTGGCACCTTTGGCCATGCGGTTCAGGACCATATCGATGAGACAGTATGTTCCTGTGCGTCCAGCTCCGTCACTGAGTACAGAAGAATTGCCGTTCTATTCTTAAACGAGTATTTCGCTCGTGCTTCGCTTTCGAAAACAAAGTTTAAAAGTCAGGCTTGTTATATTTTATTGTTTTAAAAAAAATACATAGAAAAATTCCAAAAAATATGTTTTGGGTTCTACACCGATAACAAAGTATATATACATTGAATGCATATGTTAGGATTTACTATAAATAAATTCAGGATTGAAGTTGTTAGGTTGGATATTGTTGACAGTTTGCAGTATTCCACGTATCATTTTTCTATACATAGTTTTCCTTCAAACTTCCTTATGTTTAAAATTGTCAGCCCATTTCAATGCAGCGAAAAGGATTACTCGGGTAAGTTTAAGTCGGCAAATATCTAAAAAAATATTACAAATAATATTTTGCTCGTTAATAAAAGGATTTTTTTAAACATAACATGGTTTAACAGTTGTTGAACCATATATATTAAATATAAAACATAAGTACTAAATAGTTTATTTTTTAAACCGAAGAATAGATGAGCTTGACGAAAATACACATCAGAATTAAGCATTTGTTTTTATTTACCTGCAATGTACGACGATGGGGCAAGATCTTCCTCTATATGACTTGTTCACTTTTCTGTAAATTTAAACAAAATATAATTACCATTTTATCCTTGAACGATCGTAGATTGAACAGACATTACTACAATAGACACTTCCAGCGCGTACGCCGATACGTTGTCACTGTTGCAGATATTATGATCATTTAGGTATTTAAACTGCAATCGAGTGGATCCAAGTAAGTGGGTAGAAATGTCAGCTGCGTCATGAATATATTTATCATCGTCTCAATTCATAACTGTCGCACTGCTAGACGTGACTCCACCGTGCTGGAATGGATCGTCAGCCTCATACACTACAGAAACATCATAGACGAATCTCGGGTAAACTCGCTATATCTTCCTTCACCGAAGCAGGTGATAATTAATTCTAATATGCATATCACTTAATAATAGACGTGCAGAATTCGTTCTTAGTGCTTGAGATACTGAACAAAAATGTCGGTAAGAAATGATTATTAAATAAATACCAAATCTGATCCAGTTTGTTCACAGCCGGGTAATTATAAAATTTAAATTCTGAATACGTCTAAAGATCTCGATTATCTTATAATTGTCCTGATTATCTAAATGAATCATTAGAAGATGTCGACAGGTATAAAAATGTTCACAAACCCGTTAAAACTCCTTCTGTCGAGGTTGACACATACAATCAGATATCACAAATAATCAAGAAAAAAATATATTTACTGGTAACTGGCCCATGTTTTTAGTAACGGTTCCTAATTAGTAACTTCAGGCGAAACACTTTATTAAATTTTCTGAGATTTTTCATGTATGTGTTGTTCGAATCTATTGGTTCTCTCACTTTTCTCACTTTATGAATTATTTTTTCATAGAGATATTGTTTTATGTTATACAGTGGTTTGTCAAATAAATATCTGCTCGTGTTTACAATTGCAGCCTTGACCTCTTGGTATTACTAATAATGGCTCATCAAATAACTGAAAAACCAGTATTTGTTTATGTTTTGTAATAAACAGTATTTATTATTACCTTCGGAACTCTAACAGAGCCTTGGTAGAAGACGGAACTCCATTCTCGGGCCAGGACAAGAAGTGGAACTGGGTGACAGTTCGTGTTTCGCCAGTGCGTTGGTTCTTCAAGTAGAAGCTGCGGACCAGGTAGTCATCGCACCAGATATGCTCGCTTACAAGATGCACCTGGAAATTAAAATCAAATGAAACATTACGTAATATTGAGATACAGTACTTTTTTGTTTCTTCTTCTGTCTTGGCCGACAACGCATCAGTGATGATTTTGGTGTTACTAATGTCCGTGGGCGCTGGTGACCACTTGTCAGGTGGCGCGTCTGCTCGTTTGTCGGTTATTTACATAAAAAAGGTAATAGCTGTCTCGACAGATGTCGTTCTGCTTTATATTGTTGCCTTCAAAAATAAATTTTCTTATTAACATATCTATAGTACCCCCTAGCAAATTCTAACATAGCTGCGAACTTTTTACTGTATTTTTTGTACATATTATGTAAAGGTCTGCATTGATAATGTTATTTTAATTTGTGAATTTTTATTTTGCTCAATAATTGATTTTTGATTTGATTGAATTAAATTTAAGATAGTGCACAGAAGTTTATTAGAATCATATTAAAGTCAAACACTAATGTTTATAGAACTTGCTTCAAAATTTACCAGATTTTCAACGTTTATTTTACCTTC
>DWPT01008724.1:0-10042 GCA_018251895.1 Agathymus mariae mariae
GTTCCCGGTTACTTGCGATGTGGGAGTCTTCAAGAGGAGAGTGAATAGGCTATTATAAGTTAATGCGTTCAACATCTTAGTCTTCATCAACACCTACCATCAGTTGGGATTGTTGTCAAGCATTAACTTTCTTATGTAAAAAAAACGCCTGCCTGGCTAGTTACCACCCTCCTGCTTGAGTCATCCGCCAAACGTCTCGTCGTGTTCCGCCTGGGGGCTTGATAGCCAGTACTTTGCTGCTTACCTTCTCATTTCCTGACCAAAAATCTTTAGTGTGTAGTAAAAAACAAGTTTCAACACTACAATTTTAAGAACTTTTTGTGATGCATTTGTGCAAGAATGGAATTCCATTTGTATAGAGAAGTGTCTGAATAAGAATCCATGCCCTGTCGGTGCCTTGCTAAAGAGTCGTAAATATTCAACAAAATATTAATTTTAGTTTAACATACTATACTGTTACTCTAAACATGTATTCTTCTATTATATTAGTCTAATTTATTAACGTAATATTTCGTAATATCATATTTTTTAACATTCTTTAATATGTTTTTAATTTACAGCTTAGGAGATAGAAGTCAGAATGATTTAACACCATATCCAGTATTTCCCTGGGTAGTTGCTGATTATGCATCAGAAACTCTAGATTTGAATCGCACCGAGACATTCAGAGACCTCTCAAAACCCATGGGTGCGTTGAATCCTGACAGACTGGAGAAATTAAAAGAGAGATTCAATGAAATGAGTGAACCCAAATTTTTATATGGATCTCACTATTCAGCGCCGGGACTCGTCTTATTTTACTTAGTTGGTATTTTGACTTTTGTTTATAACTGTACATAAAATGCGGTGTTAGCGTTAGTTGTTTAACGTCAGTCTCCTGTAATTGGTCAAATGATGTGCGTATTAAAATTAATTATCACCTGCTTCAGTGAAGCCAAATATAATGGGGAAACTTGCATACCCGAGAATTTCCATATCCATTCTCAAAGGTGTATAATTAATGTCAGTGCACTTATTCAGTGAGTTGGATTATGGTATTTACTCTCTCAGCGTGGGAAGAGACCCAAGTCAGGGTGTGGGTCGGCTTGATAATTATTGTTATTGCCATGTCATTCAATAAGTCAAGCTTTATAGGTTTGTAGTTTATTTATGTTTATCATTTTATATCTATATTTAATAGGCTTTATTTCATTTGCAGGTTCGAAAATATCCACAGTACATGTTGTGCCTGCAAAATGGAAGGTTTGATCATCCCGACAGAATGTTCAACTCAATTAAAGATGTTTACAATAACTGCTTGAATAATATGTCGGATTTTAAGGTAATTATGACATTATGTTATAGAAATTACTTTTTGTATGAACTTAAACCTGTTTACAAAGTTATAAATATCCTAAAACAGATAACGGATAAGTGACCGAATGTTGGTGTAACGGGATTTATCCACGTATGCACCCATGTCAACCTTCCTGGCTTGGGATGCAGTTATGGAGATGGCCTGCTCTGTATATTCGGTATTGGAGAACAATGGAAAGAAGCTTATTGCCTAACTAACAAACACCGCCCTTAAATCAACCATCAAGTATTTTTTAGGTGTTTTGATTGCAGTGCCGGACAGCCAGTTAAGCCAAATTTCTTGTTTGTTCTAATCAGAACAACTTCAAATCCTTTGGCATTACGGATGGCCATGGGTTTCGGTGACCACTTATTTTCTGCTCATTTGTCGGCTATTGACATTTAAAAATGTATACACTATGGGTACTCACGATAAGTGTGTGTTATGCCGATATTTCGACTCGAATCGCATAAGGTCAAAATTGACATGGATGAATTAGCCATGGATAAAACAAATGTCTTATGTAAATTTACTTATAAATTACTGTTGTGTGTCTGTGTGTGCATATGTGAATTAGGTACACGAAAAATGAATTAATTTGAATTACCACTTGATTGATTCTTATAATTTATTTCACAGGAGCTAGTACCAGAGTTTTACGACGTAGGTGCGAAAGGGGATTTCTTAGTCAATAAATACGACATAGACTTCGGGGAGAGGCACGACGGCAGCAAAGTATGCGATGTGAAGCTTCCCTCGTGGGCCGACTCGCCCGAGGACTTCGTAGTGAAACTGCGGGACGCGCTGGAATGTGATTACGTGTCGAGCCACTTGCACCTGTGGATCGATCTCATTTTTGGTTATAAGCAAAGGGGTGAGAAGGCGGTTGAAGCGAACAATGGTTAGTTTCATTCTTTGAACTTGTACTACAGGCGTCGTATGACGGAGGGCGTCAGGTGAGACCCCTCCTCGAAAATCGTACACATCAAATTGAAAAATCTTATAAAATTTTATTTTTTACGAAAATTTTATAAGTTATTATTTTGAAGTTGTTATTTTTGTTACTTATTTTTTTTTTATTTTGCACAATGACATCCCACAATTTGTGCCTATTGAGGCCAGTGAGTGACGTCAAGGCCATACTGTGTTACACTGGCCATGTCCAGATTGGCTGATTTCACTTTGAGAACGTTATAGAGAATTCTCAGGTATTTGTATTCCTCCAC
The DNA here is from genome assembly GCA_018251895.1 of Agathymus mariae mariae. Lineage (NCBI taxonomy): Eukaryota > Metazoa > Arthropoda > Insecta > Lepidoptera > Hesperiidae > Agathymus > Agathymus mariae. The sequence continues at coordinate 2,563 of DWPT01008724.1, forward strand.
GGTGTTTAACTTCACCGGAGCGAGTTAATTAATTAGTAATACAAACATAATTTAAAAAATTAGGGGTGTGTGCAGGATACGAACTCATGTCTCCCGTGCGTGAGACCAAAGTTCAAACTACTGCTCACTTGTTATACAATCATGGTTGATTATAGGAGCTGGATGGTAGGTAACCGGGCGGTTAAAGGACATTACCATCATGCAATGTTACCAGATAAAACTGTGTGATGGAGCGATGTCCTATAGGACATCTGAGAAGAGGAAGGGAAGAACAGGAATAGGAAGAGATGAACCCTTCGTTACTCAGCAGGTTACTACCACAGCAGCAGCAGGGGACGTTTTCGTGGCCTACGATGCATGGGACCTCTGTCGCCGTTAAGGTCCTAGCGCTTTTTTATTCATATGAAACGTTGCAGTATTCCATCACGTGTGCTACGAAGGATCCGTCGATCTCGACTGTATTTACGACATGAACGACAGACACGCGTTAGAAGTCCAAATAATGGAGTTCGGTCAAGTGCCCAAGCAGATATTCACTAAGCCTCATGTGAGAAGAATAATCCAGCGAGTTAGCAGACCCGTCCAAAGACCCGAGTGTTGTGTTTCTTACACAACGAAGTGTATTAACACGATAAAGCTGCATAAGGAGGCTGTGAACTGTGTCATCCGGCAAGGGTCAAGGCTGATCTCCGTAGGCCAGGACGGGGCCTTGAAAGTGTACGACGTCGATCAGGGGAAACAAATCAGGAGCGTGTCGCTATCGACAACGCCGCTCAGTTCGTGTGTTATGGTCGACCAACACGTGGTGGCCGTCGGCGCTTGGGACAATGAAATGTGAGTAATTTTAGTATATGGGCAGATATTTGGGTGACAGTCATGTGTTCTCTATCTCTAGTCCTGGTCGCTTGTGACGTCACATTTGTGTGTGTTAATGCCACCTGCGACACCGTATCCTGTCGCAGGGGTGTGAGTGTGAGTGGGCGAACATTAACAAATATGTTTACATATTTATGTACATGAAATTTCTGGTTCTCGTGAGATATCTTATTAAAGGTCGATTATGTATACTATGTTATATTAACTTATATCAAGTGATAATTTAAAATTTTATTTTTATTTTTTGCCTATTGAAACAGCGATTCTGACGCACGATATCACAGTCAGTAATGTAAGGGACACGACCTGTTCAAACAGCATAATTCGAGAACAATTATTGTTTTTGTGTCATTGACTTTATATAAACGGTGGTGACTGTAACGGTAAGGTGACCTCAATGTCGGTAGAAAGTTATAATTTTTTATGTCGAGACCGTAATTCAATAAATAAATAGTCGAAAACTGTCTATATTATTATGTATAAAAAACAAGTACTTACAAAACAGGGTTTTTAAAATTATAGCCGTTGTTACATAGCAACAAATAATACAACCAGGAGAAAAATACAATAAGCAATAAATAAATATTTGTGTGTACACCCCTGTAGGATACCTTATGTATGGATAACAGGATAATTGGACGATGAAGTAGCTATGTAAGTTTTATGGGTCTTTGACGACCCCGTAGCCCAGTTGGTAGTGACCCTGCCTGCCGAGCGGGGGGTCCCCGGTTCGATACCCGGCCGGGGCAGACATTTATGTGACAGATAATGTTTGATCTCGGGTCATGCGTGTTTGTGTTTGTGATGTCATATTTGTGTATGTCCATGTCACCCGCGACACAGGGTATCCTAGTGCGGTGTGTGAGTGTGTAAGCGTTTATTATATTATTATTAATATATTACTGGTAGTAAAAAAAATTGCTTTGGTTATTTCATGCCGCGTCTTCTTTCTAAACTGCCCACGATAGGGAATTTCTAAAGCGATGGCCAGTTTGACATTAATGTAACATCCTGATCCGTTTAATAATTGTCATTATCATTAATAAAAATCTGTCGGCGAATATTGAGTCAGTATTTCGCTGTTTGTTCCTGTACTTATTTCACGTAAACTGTGATCTTCAGGGCATAATTAAGATTTCCGTTAATTATTATAAAAATGATAAGTCACGAGAGTCATTCTTCCACCATGACCCCGAGAGAAATAGGGTCTCCAGCGAAGGTGCGGGCAAGCTGACGTCGCAATCATTCGTCCCCCAAATGGTCGGGAGACTAGAGCGCTCGTGGAAGCGGATAGTCGTCAGGTCGATTGGAGGGGGTCGATCCGCTTCAGCGAGTCATGTGGCCCGTATTTTTTTACCGTTTGAAAAGAACATTATTCCCGTATCTATACAGGATTGTTGAACTCGACCCAAGTCGATGCGGCCCGCTAGTTTGAAATAAAATTGATTTTTTTTTTTGAATTGCGACTTTAAAGTTTTGGGTTTATATGTAAGAACAATTTGATAATCTCATTTTAATTATATTTCAGATACCTGTACGACGTGGAATACGGCAGGGTGATGGAAAGCTTTCGGGCTCACGACGACTCCGTGAGTTGTTTGTTGTGGCTACAAAAACGTAAGTTGTTACAAAAATCTCTGCTAAAGACGTGAAGTAAAATATGTATTTTGGCGCGGATCTAAAAAATTCACACGTGAATTGACAACATTAACGCGAATTGCACAGGTTTTATAGACGTACTAGCGAAGGGGAATTGATACAGCTTTCGTTACTTTATTTTGTATACACTTTATATATGTATTATAGTATGTATGAAAATTTTATTATTTAGTATTTTTTATTTGTATAAAATAAAAAAGTAAAATCTGTAGAATCACATAATACAATTAAAAGGTTTTTTGTTAAATCTAAAGTATTATGGTGCTTCTCCATTTGCTCGATCGGCTTTTCCGACAGTCGATCCAACAATCGGATCCAATACGCGATCGATACGGCCCATACTACGTCGTTGCTACATTCAATAACTCGTCCACGATTATGAGACCACCCCACCGGCACCGATCGATCGATCAGCTGTCTCCAACGGCTGTAGAATTACTTGGAGCCGTCGTGTGGACCGACCGCGTGGGTTACATGCGGCGCGTGTTGTGGGGCTTCGGCCGACGTTTTAGTCATCGATTCAAATTTAATATGTATAGAAAATTCTCGCAGCATGATCGTGCGGCCTATTTATACGAATTTAAGATTTTGGTAAGATCGAGTGCGTATGTTACGCTCAACTGGCATTTTGATAGATCTGGTAGAGAAGCACCTTTAGATAATCCGAAATAATTTCATATCCGTAACCGAAACCGATAAAATGTCATCCATATATCCGCATCCTTATCCAGATTCCAAAATGTCGTATCCATAACAACCCTAGTGTAGACCAACACTAAGTAGGATGACAGAGTGTGGGTGTGCGTTAATTTCGTGCATACAATTTCAGATCGCCTTCTTATATCCGGCGGATCTGACTGTGTGGCGCGGGTGTGGGGTGACGTCGGTAAGCTCGGTCAGGCGCTACGCGGCCTAAAGGCGGAGTTTGATCACGATGGGAAAATCACGTGCATTACATACAGGTACCACATGATTTAGTATTGAAAACGTAAATAAAAATTATTATTCGACCAAACGACAGGATGTTTTTTTTTTCGGTAATGTATTAATTTCGCCATTGTTGATATGCATAATTAGTTTATATGATATCTTGGTTTCGACGCTGAATAATAGTTAAATATTAAAACGTATTATAACAATATCGTTTAGGGTTCTTGAACATTTTTAATAATGTCTTTTTATTTTTGGTAATGCTATTAATAAATACTTAGTTTTTGCAAGAGAATATCATATAATAATAAAGAATAAGTACATACATAACACAAACAAATAATAATCATCCGTTAAGGAACTCCGTTGTATATTCATCATTAGATCATCATAACCAAGTTGCTGCTTTGTATTTTGGTGCTGCGTAAGGCTGGCTCGCACCATCCTCTAACAAATATTACTGTACTCAATAACATGCTGACTGCTACGTCAGCATCATCCCGACGTCACTCAACGCTCGCGCCCGGTGCACCTCAGATGCCGCCGTAACGAGTTCGACATAATAACGGGCACCAGCGACGGGGAGGTGTTCGTGTGGGAGTTCAGGTCCCGAGCTCTCGTACACAAGCTGCGCCTGCACCCGACGGCGGTGCGCGGCGCGCGGCTGCTGTCCGCCGACCGGCTCGTCACGGTCAGCGACGGCGGAGAGATGACCGTCACCGACCTCAGCGTGCTGCATTCGGTGAGCATCGGACATCGGAGCTTCAGAAACTAGTAACCTCAATAACCAAGACATAGTTTGGAGCTCTGTACGGATTGCTTCCGATGTAGCTCAACGACAGCAATATATCGATAACAATTTGTTCGTTTGTCTTAATGTTTCCTTTTGTGGGTCTATTGAAAGATATTTCTATATGAAATAAATAGTACCCTTGCATATTGTTAGCTATATACCGTTATAGTTAGATACTTTTTTTATTTTTATGATAATTAATGAATTAATGATAATAAGTTAAATAAGTTGGAACGACGGCCTCACGCCTTGTGTGTTCTAGAAATGTTGCCACTGGCGGTCACCCGTCCAAGTGACAATCGCGCTCGAAGTTGATCAAGTCGATGGATCGCGTACGATTGACACGTGCCGTCACAAGTTGACACAGACTGGACGCTTCAGCGATCGTACGTCCATAAAGCGTTCACCTTGTTCCACACAAGTTTGTCAGTTATTGACATGTTGACATTGCAGGTGACACGGGCTTACCCAATACTGAAATTTTGTTTTTGCTCTGTTGTTATGAAATATCATCAGGATGCTTCCGTTTGAATCGCGCACATGTTTCTTGTCGATCGCGAGGGAATCTAAAATACATTATTATTGATATGGAAGCCAATGGCCATTAAATTCATGCGTTTCACTGTTTCTATTGTAATTTTAACGAATGCCGGTAGCCAGGGGAAGAGTCGGAATTAAACATTGCGGTGCATACCGGTATGGAGCAGCGGACTGGCGTCATTGCCTCGTACGTTGTTCAGCAGGGTGCACCATGAGCAGGCAGGGTTGTGTTTGGACTAGAATTGCCCCTTACATTCCATCACATCCAGGTGTATCAGAAGCATTTCCCCGAGGCGATATCCGCACTGTGCACCGACGGAGCCGGCGTACTGTGGCTGGGTGTCGCGGGCGGGCTGCTTCAGTGGGATATGGTCGCCGTTACGCAGTACGACGAGTTGCCGGCGCACGAGGGTAGGTGGTCGTTGAAGGTTGAAGTACGGTCATCAACATCATTACAACCCGTGATTGTTCCACTGCTGGGCTCCGGTCTCCTTTACAACGAGAGATGTAAGGCCGTTGTACGTCAGTTGGCCAAGTGCTGATCGGTAGATTTTACACGTATTTGATCTCTCCGGTATGTAAGGTTCCTCGAGATGTCTACTGATACTAATATTATAAAGGTTGTGTGAATTTTGTGTGAATATTTTATAATTATATAAATATAAGATATTTTTTCAACCCGAAGTCGAAGCGGACCGCCAGGATGTTAATACCAAATGAGCAGGTGGTCCAGCAGGATATGAAACATATCGCACATGGATATCATTAATACCACTGTGGTTACCGATGCGTCGCCGATTAACTTCAAAGTAACCGAAGCACGTGAATATGTTATGATTGGTTTTCGGAAGTTAGCCATATAGGGAGGCGAAGAAACCTTCCACCGTCCACGAGTATGTGGTGTAAACTATTACCTAGTTTATATAGATTTGGCAGCATTAAAATTACTCCGCTGTGTTACGAAATTAAGATTTGAGAGGTGCTTTTTTGTAACTTTTTTTTTAACTTCATTTTTTCAGACACAATAAAGGCGATACACTTCGACGCCGACTCCAAGACGTTGACCACAGCAAGCGAGGATAGATCGGTGAAGTTGTGGCAGTTGGTCCCGAACTCCTGACGAAGCTTTTTGTCTTCTAATAACAGTATTATTTGCAATTTTGTATTTTGATTCATGTATTATTTGAAAACTGTTAGTTCAGATTGATTGTATAGAAAGCGTTGTTTGTCTAAATTTCTCAGGACAATAAAATAAATGTATTTTATACAAATGTGTTTTCATTTTATCGTCATCTAAATCTAATTCATGGGACTCACAAAATTGTTACTTATATTTAATTTCAAGGATGCTATGGACATCCGTAACCGTAGACGAAACTATCTGATATCTGAAATAAAAATATATCCGAAGCTGTAACCGAATCCGATGGAAATGTTGCAAATAATTTCGGATAGGACCAGTAATTATGTAAGGTTTTCGCTGGCGGGACCAATGCGCTAGCCGCATCGCTCTCATTTTTAAACAGTTTTTATTAGATACTTAACGATTTTTTTTGTGATTATAATACCTAGAAATAGTCAAACTGTTACATTGTAAATAAATACATTATCCATTTTTTTCTAAGTCCTGAATCACAGCTAGTAACCGTAACTGAAACCGATAACATATATGGATATTGATCCAGATCCGAAATTTCATAACCTTATTTCATTTTACAAACTATACATCCTTATTTCATTTTACAAACTATACATCCTTATTTCGTTTTACAAACTGTCGAATTACAACATTTATATGAAAGGTTCCCTTAAATAATATAATTCTTTTGCATTTTGATTGAAATCACTGCATTTTTATGCTGAGGAACCGATAAAAATGCGTTACCAACTGTGTTATTTATTATCTTGGTTGTAACACTTTTTTAAACATACACATTAATTTTATTTGTGACGCTAGTGTATTAATTATCAAGGTGAAACATTATCATCAGCACTGTATTAGATATGCAGTGAGACAATAAATTAGGATAAAATTGTATTTTTTTTTACATTAAGTTAATCCTTAACAACAACATTAATATTTATCTATAACTTTCTATACCCATGGAAGTAAAACCAGATTTTAAAGTAAAATTTCGTTAACAGCTAGGCCTGAAAAGAATTGGCCTTGTAAATATTGCATAAAGGTTCGCCGAATAGACGCTTGGAGTATGAACTAGAATTACAATATATTATCTTAGTAAAATTTGTGTTCCTCATCCTTAGCTCTTCGAATGCTACACCATGAAGTTATACCAATATAGCCAGGGCTGTTTAATAAAGATAATATTTTCTACCTTTTTGTTTTTAGCTGGTGTGGTATGGTAATAATATTTCATTAAAAAAAAATGCTTATGCATGAATGTATGAATCTAATATTTATAACAGATATCTTTGCTCAACTAGAATGAAACAATTTCTTATTATTCACATTTTTTTTAATTCATAATGTTAAAGAAATCTCAATTTTAATTTATACAGAAACTTTTATTTTTATAATGCATTCAAGACCAGTAAATGCAATATATGTAAAAAGGATAAAACAATATGATATACATTGGAAGCGGTTGCTGTTCCGACTGAACGTTTTGCTGTCGCCTTCCAACAGGACTTCCGAATGCATATCGTCGCTCGCGTTGGACG